>JAEANM010006830.1:0-18268 GCA_017656035.1 Myanophis thanlyinensis
AGGATTAAGCCTTTCTGGCAGATCAAAGAATAAGCCTTTGGAACTCTTAGCCATGCTAGTTAGGTGAGTTATTATAATACTATTAGTCCTACCATTAGAAAGCTGAACTATTATTTTAATACAGGAGCACTATTCAGGTAATTCTTGATTTATGAGTAGTTATTTAGCAACTGTTCGAAATTACCATGGATCAACCTGGGGGCTATTTATGACGTAGATTAGAAGTTATGACACTCCCATCCCATCCCTCGTGGTCAAATGACCAAACTTTGGGCACTTGGTTCGGCAACCAGACCAAATTTTTGGCTTCAGGTAGTATCCTGAGGTCACATGACCTCATTTTACAACAGTTTTAACAATACTTGTAATATGTGTACAGGAAAAAAATCTTCTGTGCTACTTCTCCTATGTGGAGATCATCTTTGTCAACAAACAAATGTATGCTATGTTGCTGCGGTGCCTATTTTGTCATCAATACTTCAATTGGGAATCATCAACTAAGATAAATGAATGATAAAACCTATTGGATTGTTGCTTCTGAAATTCTTGTGTTGCTGGCTAATTTGCAAGATGGATACCAAAGTAGAATGATATTAAAGCAGATGCCAGGGCTAAAACAAAGTGCATCAGATTTATTTGAATTGTCCTCATTAACTTACAGTACCAAGAGCCCTTCCCTAAGTGCCAGAAGCAGTCTCTGGAATTTGGAATCCAACTCATCAAGTTTTACAGGCAAATGAGTCTGGGAGGACTTGTGTGAAAGAGAGGATTGAAACAGGTCTGGGATCTCAGATCTGAAAAATCTTATTCTCTGAACAGATCCGGCTCTAGCCATAGATCTTCTCTGATCTCAAGCTACCAGCCACTAGGCCTCTGCATGCATGTTAAAGGCACATTTTGGAAATCTGAGCATAACCGATACTCTTAAAAATTGTGTATTTTATATATATATAAATCCCTTTTAGTCTTGACAGGCTGTCTCCTTCCTCAACAAAAGGTGACTTCCTGTAACAAACAGTGAACAACCATTAGCATACTTATATCAATCAATCAACCACCTGTCAGGGTTCTACACAACATCAGCAATGCAATCAGAATTCCAAAGAGACAAAGTCCAAAGAATAAGATTTTATTTAAGACATTGTTCTGGTACGGTCTGTTGAAATCCCAAATCTAAAGCTTCTGGGATTTCTTCACCCAAGTAAAATTTAAAGTTCCACCCCATTAATTATCACATGTTAATTACTGTCCAACCATTTCAAAACGAAGCCCAACGACTTCCAAAACACTTCCCATTCCAAGTGTGAAGCACCAGCAAAAGTTCTCAGGAGAACTAAACTTAAAGGAATGAAAAGAAGATAAGAAGTTGCCGCTTCCAACTCCTCCCTTTGCCCTCTCAGTGACCTTGCAACAGAGAATGTTTAAATGTGTCAAGATCTACAAGGCCCTAAATTTTACTGTATAAAATGCCCTACATAATATAGTAGAACACCCCCCCCCATATAAAAATGTCCTTTTGGATCTTGACAGGGTGCCCTCTTTTCTTCAAAAGACGTTCTCCTGTAAAACAAAAGAAACCAATAAACAATTCCTCCCATTGAACTCAACCACCCTTCCCCCCCCAGGCGGGCCCCTGGGCTTATTAGGGAACTCCTCATGAAACTTCTTGATTAGCCTATCTGCACTAATGTTGTAACTTTTCACCCAGGAAGCTTCGGACAAAGGGTATCCCTTCCATTGCACAAGATACATCAAAAAACCCTGTAGAATTTTTGAATCTAAAATCTTCTTCACTTCGTAATGTCTTTGGCCCTGTACGATCACAGGGCTAGGAGGTGCTGTAGTGGGAGGTCTGGTTCGCGATTCCACTCGTCTTTTTAGCAAACTGCTGTGGAACACTGGGTGCACTTTGCCCAACAGTCTAGGGAGGCTAAGTTGCACAGTCACTGGGTTTATTATCTTCACGATTGGAAAGGGGGCCAGAAATTTTGGACCTAATTTCTTGCTGGGTATCTTCAATTTTAGATACTTTGTTGACAAATACACTTTCTCCCCAACTCGGAAAGGAACTGGATCTGAGCGGCATTTGTCTGCTTGCTTTTTATAGGCTTTTGCAGATTTTTTCAGGGCCGCTTTAGTTTTTTCACAACCTTATCTCACAAAGTCCATCCAATCTTGCAGGGACATAGAAGAAGGGGGCGATTGTGGCAGTTCTGGCATGGGGACAAAATCTATCCTGCTAGTTATCTGGAACAGCGTGAAGCCAGTGCTGCTGTGGACAGCATTATTATAAGCAACTTCGGTAAACGGCAAAAGTTCTGACCAGTTGTTCTGCTGGTAGTCCACGTAGCAGCACAAATATTGCTCCACTAGGGCATTTGTGTGTTCCACAGCGCCATTTGTAGCTGGATGAAATCCGGAACTGAGTCCTTGGGCCGTTCCTATTGACTTCAAAAATTGCCTCCAAAACTTCGCAGTAAATTGAACTCCTCGGTCGGAGATTATTTGCTTTGGATCACCATGGAGGCAATAGATGTGTTGGATAAACAATTTGGCCAACTTCTTCGCAGTCGGGAGCTGGAGCAAGCTATGAAATGGGCTTGTTTAGAAAACAAATCGATGACGGTCCAAATGACAGTTTTTCCATTGCTCATGGGGAGATCCACGATGAAATCTATGCCGATTTTCTCCCATGGCCGTGAAAGCTCTGCAACTGTCTGCAGGAGGCCAAGGGGTTTCCTTGGCCTCCCCTTCATGGTGGCACAAACTACACAGCTTTTTACATAGTCCTCTACCTCCGGTTTGAGGTGCAGCCACCAGAATTGTTTGCGCACCAAATGGAGGGTTTTCAGAAACCCAAAGTGACCTACCGACTTTGCATCGTGGCAACGTTCCAGGACTTTAATACATAGGCTCGTTGGGACATATATTTTGGTGCCTTTCCATGCTAGTCCGTCACGCATTATGAGGGAGTCCTTGTTATCCATCATAGTGTTTGCTTGTTCTGCAGTTCCATTTATAGAAGGATGAAATCCTGAACTAATACCTTGAGTTGATTCTATAGACTTCAAAAACTCTCACCAGAACTTCATGGTGAATTGAACCCCTCGGTTGGAGATTATGTGTTATGGAGCTCCATACAATCGATAGGCACGTTGGACAAACATTTTGGCGAGCTTCTTCACTGATGGGAGCTCCAGGCAAGCCACAAAGTGTGCTTGGTTTGAGAATAGATCAACGACAGTCCAGATGACTGTTTTCCCTTCACTTGTGGGAAGCTCTACTTTGAAATCCATTGCTATTTCTTCCCATGGGCAGCAGGGTTCTGCCATAGTTTGTAGAAGACCTGGGGGATTTCCCAGTCAGCCCTTCATTGTGGCGCAGGTGGTGCCAATTTTCACATAGTCTTTGACTTCGGATTTGAGCCTGGGCCACCAAAATTGTCTCTGAGTTATGGCATTGTTCCAGGATCCTTGTTCACAGGCTGGTTGAAATGTAGATTTTCATGCCTTTACACATGATGCCGTCTTGGATGGTTAGGGAGTCTCGGTTGTTGAGAAACCATGGACCGGTTTTTAGGGCTGTGATTATGTTCTTGGTCAGTGCATCTGTCTGGCTCTATCATTGTTGCCAGCTCTGGCTCCTTGTGATAGCTTGAGCTGCTGGCTGAGTGGGTGCAAGCACTGCCTGAACAGTTTCCTCCCGCTTGCCATTGAATTGCAGTTTTGAGGACAAGACATCAGTGAGGATATTCACACACACACCCCCGGAATATGCTTCAACTCAAAGTTGAATCTTTTACAGCAGGCATGTCAAACATGCGGCCCAGGGGCTGCATGCAGCCCATTGCAAGTGTACTTGTGGCCCGCACAGACAATGTTTTACACACCATCTTGGATCCTTCTTGTGCAAAAAGATGGGGTAAAATATTTTAAATCAATAAATAAAATTAAGTGAGTAAACAGGAAGGAGAACCCTACATGCTGTCTGGAGTTCACTATTGAAAAGGCAGTCTAGACATGTAACAAATAAGCAAAAAAGCTTCCGAGGCTCCCTGGGCAAGTTGCAAGAGAAATGCCTCTCCCCTGGAGCGACAGCAACTTCTCCTTAACCTGGTCAGAGGAGCTGGCCGGGCTTGAAACCGACCCGTGCCACCACTGTGTGTTTTCTGCTTGTCCTGCTGTCCCAAGAGCAAGATGGGCTACCCTCCAAGCTGCCAAGGGCAAGCCCAGCCACTGCTGTCCAATTGAAGAGAGTGTGGCCCTCATCATAACTCAAATGTGACACTATGGCCCTCAGGGGACTCTGAATTTGACATACCTGTTTTAAAGTATTGGGCCCAGCACTTGTTTTGGTGACAGTTTTCGGGGGGGGGGGTTTCAAGGCTTCCAAGTTTTTGTGGTCCATACAAACTTGGAATGGCACCTTCCTGCCCTCAAGGAAATGCCTCCATGAAAGTAGCACCCAGCAGATTGTGTAGGATTCTTTTTCTCAAACTGTCCACCTGCTCTCCATCTCCGTTAGCTTTTTGGAAATGTAGGTACAGAGTTGGAGTTGGCCATGGAGGTTCTCTTGCAAGAGCACTGCATCTATGGTGATATCACTGGCATCTGCTTAGATCACGAATGGCTGATCAATGTCTAGGTGTTGAAGAACAGGCATGTGGGCAAACAGTTTTTTAAAGTCTCAAATGCCTGTTGGCAGGCTATTGTCCAGGCTATTGGCTGAGTTGGCTGTGGCTGCAGATTCCCCTCCCTGGTTTTCAATAATTCAGTTAGGGGTAGTACTATTTGCACAAAAACTGGGATAAGTTGCCGATAGAAGTTGGCGAATCCCAGGAAGCTCTTAGCTGCTGACAGGTGCAAGGGGGTTGCCAATCCAACACTGCAGAAACTTTTTTTGTGTGCATCTCGATTCCACTGCTGGAAATTCTGTAGCCTAAGTAATCCAAAGCAGTGTGGTGGAATTTGCACTTGGATAGTTTGGCATAGAGTTTGGTAACCAGCAATTTCTCCAGGACTTTTTGGACCAATTTAATGTGTTCCTCGAGGGTCTCACTGAAGATGAGGATGTCATTCAAGTAGACAAGAACCCCCTTATAGAGGTGCTCGTGAAAGACCTCATTTATCAGTTGCATGAACACCATGGGGGGCCCTTGCAGTCCAAATGGCATGACTTTGAATTGGAAGCTCCCTAAGGGGCAGTTGAAGGCAGTTTTCCACTTATCCCCTTCTCAGATGCATATTCAATAATAAGCCTCCTGCACGTCTCATTTCATGAATACTTTGCTTTTCGCTAGGTGGTTCAACATGTCTTTCATCAGTGGGAGCGGGTAGATGTTTTCCACACTAATGGTGTTGATCCCATGGAAATCCACACAAAGCCTCAACCCCCCCCCCATCCTTCTCTCAGATTAGGACCAGGCCACTACCCAGGAGTTGGCAGGTTGGATGACGCCTCGTGCAAGATTGTCATTTATGTATTTTCACAGCTCTGCCATTTTCCTTGGCGTCATAGAGTACAATTTTGGTTTGGGTAGTTTGGCCCCAGCATGAACTCGATGGCACAGTCTGTGGGCAGGTGGAGCAGGAGCACATCACACTCTTGTTTGCTGAACAGGTTGTGATAGTCCTCTGGCACTTCAGCCTGGTCTGGTGTGAGCTCTGCAGGGGTGACCGTGGAGTTGGCTGTGGGGTTTAGTTGGTTGAGATACTTGCAATTTGTCACACCATTGGGGAGGAGGTGTGGGGCCAGATCTATGTTGATCTTTCTGTAGCCACCATCCCACCTGATAGTTGGATCCCACTTGTCTAGCCAGACTAGTCCTAAGATCAGCGGGTCCGTCATCTATGGGGCTACCACGAATCTGATGTATTCCCAGTGTTCATCCACCTCTATCTGGACCAGTTCTGTGACCATCATAGCTGGCTCATCTCCCATCAGTGTCCCATCAACCTGCTCAAAGCGGATTGGGGTGGGCCAAGGGTCTGGTGCTGATGGCCAGCTCCTGCACCGTAACCTTATTTATCAAGCATCTTGTGCACCCATTGTCTATAATGGCATCTATGGATTTGATTTAAAATTTGGAGTTCTGGGAGAGTGAGTGGGCTGTTGTCCCCATGGTTATCCCCTTGAGATTGTCACTGTGGGTTCACTCCTGGTGCTGCTTCCTCCAGCAGCCTTGGTTAGCTGAGGCTGCTTCTGGTGCTGCTGCCAGTGGGTCTGGTTTCCTGAGGCTTCTTCTGGCACTGCTGCCTCTGGCAGACCTGGCTGTCTAAGGCCACTCCTGGTGCTGCTGATCCAGTGGATCTCAGTGGTTCTTATAGCCTCCATCTTCGGCTCCTCAGTCATCTCTGGGAGTCCTCCACTTGATCTTCTCAGGATGTCTCAGTGGTCCATGTGGCTTCCGCTCGGCATCTCAGCTGTTTCTCAAAGTCTGCAGAGCCTCTGAAGCCTTTGCTTCCTCCTCTATGCATTCCACTCCAGCGTCGCCATCCCGGCCTGCCCTGGTGGAGCCCACCGGTCTTCTGTGCTCCACTCCAGTGCTGCCATCCCAGCCATCTCTATTGGTCCTCCATGCCCATCATTCCAGCACCATCTTCCTCTGCTCTTGGTCCCTACTCTCTCTCTGATCCAGCCACCTCAGCCACAGGACCAGAGCTGCTCCAGGCTGTCCAGATCACCCAGATTATCCAGGCTGAATCAAAGTAATCAAATATGTTAATCAAATCTGTTAATTTGGCCAAAAATAAAACTGTTAATTTGGGCAAAAAAAACAGGAACAGGATCAGAGCGATCCTGACAGCTGCCTGTCTCGCCGGTGCCATCTTAGGACCAGTTTCATTATTAAAAGAAAAAAAGTTTGAAGTTACTATCTAACTTCAACTCCCCAATGTTCCATGTTACATTTGTGTCAAGACTAAAAGATCTTCTATAATAAGAGAAAATATAAAATCCACATGTATATCTCTTTTGGTTGTAACAGGCTGCCCCTCAATGAATGGCATTCTCCTGTAACAAATAGTGAATAACCATTAGTACCATCATCAACCTCATCAACCAACCCTTCCCCTCCCAAGAGGTTCCTTCAGTTTATCAGGAAACTTCTCATGAAACTTCTTAACCAACCGGTCAGTTTTAATATCCCAACTTTTCACCCAAGTAGCTTCCGACAGTGGGTAACCTTTCCATTGGACTAAATATAACAATTTCCCCCTGTGAATCTTTGAGCCATGTATTTTCTTAACCTCATAGTGGGTTTGCCCTTGGAGACCTATAGGGCCAAGAGGTTGTTTGTCTTTAGGTCTGATCTGCGACTCAATATGCAGTTTAAGTAAGCTACTATAAAAAAACTGGGTGGACTTTCCCTAGGAGGTGAAGGAGACTCAATTGGATGGTCACTGGGTTTTTATCTTCATTATTGGGAAGGGCCGTAAAAACTTTGGACCTAATTTCCTACTTGGTAATTTTAACTTAAGGTATTTGGTGGAGAAATAAACTTTCTCTCCTAGCCTGAATGGGGTTTGTGGGCTTCGATGCCTGTCTGCCTACTTCTTGTAAGCTTCATCCACTTTTTTGAGTGCACTCTTGGGTTTTTCCCAACCCTCCTTCAGCGAGTCCATCCACTCCTGCAGCGATATGGAAGAAGGGGGTTCTTGGGGTAACTCGGGCATCAGCACAAAGTCCATTCCACTGGTCACTTGAAAGGGGGTACGCCCCATACTAGAGTGCGTGGTGTTAGGAATGTAAAACTAACAGTCAGGTTGATAATATATAAACCAGGGTTGTTACTTTAACTTTAAAGAAAGTTACTGTACTGTAACTTTAAGAAAATGTGATTGGCTGCTGCTTCCACAAGCGGCCATAAGATGGAGCCAGAATCACTGGTAGATGTTGATTATTGGTTACTGTTACTGTTGCAGAGAAGATAAAAGAGGGAGGATCTACTGTGAGTTGCCACTGTTTGCAAACTGTGTAACAAACTGTATATTTGTCACTGGACTGTGATTACTGGATTATCCCTGAACTGAACTGTTTGATGACTGAGTGACTTGACTGTGTATAAATTTGGACTGATTGATGGACTTTGCATACCTCTATTTCCACGGAAGTAAAAACCTATTTTTCCACTCAGTGTCTCTGTATTCTGGTTTGTGTATTTTACCACACCACTCTCACAACGCTTTGCTGCACACTTGTTCTCCTAACGGGGCACTATCCTTAACACACGGCATTATTGTAAGTGACCTTGGTGAATATTCAGTAATTCTTGCCCAGTTGTCTTGTTGGTAGTCCACGTAACACCTCAAGTATTGCTCCACCATAACATTCGTGGATTCCACAGCTCTATCTGTAGCCAGATGAAATCCTGAACTAATCCCTTGGGCTGATCTAATGGATTTCAGGGATTCTCATCAGAACTTTGCGATGAATTGGACTCCGCGATCAGAAATCATGCATCTAGGAGCTCCTTGTAATCGATAGATGTGTTTAACAAACATCTTTGCCAGCTTTTTTGCTGATGGGAGTCCAGGACATGCCACAAAGTGTTCTTATTTTGAAAACAGGTCAATTACTGTCCATATGACCACTTTCCCCTCACTAGGGGGGAGCTGCACTATAAAGTCCATTGCAATTTCCTACCATGGCTGGCAGGGTTCAGCCACCGTTTGTAAAAGAACTGGGGATTTTCCAGGTCCACCTTTCATTGTGGTGCAGGTGATGCAGCTTTTCACATAGTCTTCCACTTCAGGTTTCTTGGTGGCACAGTCAATGCAGCTCTTTACATAATCCTCTACTTTGGGCTTGAGCTGGGACTACCAAAATTGCCTTCACACCAAATGGAGAGTTTTGAGGAAGCCGAAGTGTCCAGCCAATTTTGCATTGTGACACTGCTCTAGAGACTTTATGCATAGGCTGGTCAAGACATAAATTTTTGTGCCTTTCCATGCGAGGCCATCTTGGATGGTGAGGGAGTCTCCTTTGTCAAGGAACCAGGGGTCACTGGCTAGAGTGGTGATTATGTCTCTAGTTAGTGGGTGTGATTCCCCTTGGGTTTGGTGTTGGCCTTCGGCTCTCGTGGTGACTTGGGCTGCTGGTTGGGAGGGGGATAATACAGTTTGAACAATTTCTGCTCTTTTACTGTTGAATTGTGGTTTTCGGGATAGTGCGTCAGCTAGGATGTTCCTTCCCCCTGGAATGTGCTTTAGTTCAAAGTCGAATCTTTTAAAGTATTGCACCCAGTGCACCTGCTTGGGAGACAGATTCCTGGGATTCTTCAGTGCCTCCAGGTTTTTGTGATCCATCCACATTTGGAGTAGCATTTTACTGCCCTCGAGAAAGTGTCTCGAGGACAGCAAGGCCTAGCAGATTGCACATGCTTCCTTCTCCCGTACAGGCCACCTCTGCTTTGTATCCGTTAGCATCTTGCTAACATAGGCACAGGGTTGGAGTTGGCCTTGAGGGTTCTCCTGAAAGAGCATGGTGGGTATGGTGACATTGCTGGTGTCTGCCTGGACCATGAACAGCTGGTCAGGGTCTGGGTGCTGGAGAATGGGCTCATGAGCAAACAGTTTTTTCAGGGTTTCAAAAGTTCATTAACAAGTCATTGTCCATTTTATCTGCTGAGTCAGTCACAGCTTGGGGTTTCCCTCCCCAATTTTCAGCAGTTCTGTTAAGGGCAGTGCCACTTGCACAAAAGCCAGGATGAACTGCCAATAAAATTTTGCAAACCCTAGGAAGCTCTGTAGCTATCACCATGTGTGAGTGCACTGCCAATCCAAAACAGTGGAGACCTTTTTTTTGGGTCCATCTCTATTCCCCCACTAGAAATTCTGTAGCCTAACAGTCCAAAGCAGTGCGCTGGAACTTGCACTTTGATAGTTTGGTGTAAAGTTTGGCGGCTAGCAATTTCTGTAGGACTTGCTGGACCAGTTTGACATGTTCTTCGAGTGTCACTCTAAATATGAGGATGTCATTCAAGTAGACAAGGACCCCCTTGTAGAGGTGCTCATGAAGGACCTCATTGATCAATTGCATGAGAACTGCTGGGACCCCTTGCAATCCGAAGAGCTTGACTTTGAATTAGAATCTTCCTAAGGGGTGATTGAAAGTGGTTTTCTACCTGTACCCCTCTCTTATGCATCCTCGATAGTAAGCCTCCTGCAAGTCCAGCTTCATTAATATTTTGCCCTTCACTCCCTTCATCAGTGGGAGTGGGTAGGTGTTTTCCATACTAACAATTTTAATCCCACAGAAGTCCACGCAAAGCCTCATCTCTCCATCTTTTTTCTCTCGGAATAGAACAGGGAGTTGGCGGGCTGGATGAAGCCTCTTACGAGGTTCTCATCTATGTATTGCCTCAATTCTATCATCCCCCTTGGTGTCATGGAGTACAATTTAGGCTTAGGTAGCTTGGCCCTGGGCACAAATTCAATAGCATAATCCATGGGCCAGTGGGGTGGAAGCACATTGCACTCCTGCTTACTAAAGACCTCATTGAGGTCCTGGTACTCCCCTGGCACTTCAGCCATGTCTGGGGTAACCTCTGTGGTTGAGGCTGCTGAGTCTCCACTGGGCTTTGCTTGGTTAGGGTATTCAAAGTTGGGGATGCTGTTGGGCAGAGGTAGCATGGGCCTGGTGGCTATTTTTAGTTTCCTATAGCCCCCTTCCCATGTGATGGTTGGGCCCCACTAGCTAGATTGGTCCCAACATTAAGGAGTCTGTCATTTTTGGAGCTACCACAAATCAGATGATTTCCCAGTGTTCCCCTACTTCCAAGCAGAGTGGCTCCATAACCAACATTGAGGGGGCACCTCCCATTATTGACCCATCCACCTGCTCAAAGTGGATGGGGTGGGCCAAGAGTTTGGTGTTGATGCCCAATTCTTTAACTGTGGCCTTATTTATTAGGCACTTCATGCATCTGGTGTCTAGGATGCTGTCTATGGTTTTTTTTAGCTCCCATTCTTGGGACCACGAAGCAGGTCTCAACTAGGAAGGGGAGAATGTCTGTACTCACCCTGGGTCCTCTTGGACATCCTCATTGCTCATTTTGGGACTGATTTCACTTACCGGAGTTTCTGCCTCTCCTTGAGATGGGGAAGGGACCTGCCTCGTGGATTTTCTGCCATCTGTAGACTTGCATGGAGGGGCCTTCCTCAGTTTTGCCATGGCAGGAGGCTTCATTTATGGGACCAGAGCTGGCACAAGGCACTCGGAGGCCCGGTGATCGAGCTGTCCACATCTGAAGCACTTCACTTGCTGCATGAGAGCTGCCCTGGTAGAACAGATGGGTTGACTTGCCATTCGTTTTCTTGTGGTTTTCCTTGCCAGTTTTGCTGCCAGAGCCTTCCAATGTGGATAGATTTCTAGGTGCATCGCCACTGCTACATGATACCTGTCCTGGATTCTTTCTGGCCCCCTCTTATCCCTCATGCCATTCTGAGCTCTGGATCCAGACCTTCCTTGAAGTAGTGCATCAGGAGTGGCTTGGGCCAATCTAGGAGCTTGCCAGCCACTCGGCGGAATTCCCAAATGTATTCTTTGGGATGCTGGTCTCTTTGTTTAAGCCCCTTCAATTCTGCCTCTGCTTCTTTGCAGTGTAAGGTGTCCTCAAATTGGATCTGTAGCGCATGCAGAAACTCATCGAAGTCATCTAATTCATGTGCTCTTTGGTAATGCATTTTGGAGACTCATTTGGCTGCTTCCCCTTTGTTCATTCCATCGGTAATCACTGAAGTCATCTCCCTTTTGGTAGGGTAGTAGTGGCCATGTGTGTTGAAATGTGCTCGGATGCAGTTTAGGAAGAATGCCAACTTCATGAGGGATCCATTGAAGGTCTCCTTGAAGGGGGCTAGCTCAGGCATGGCCGTTGGATGTGATGATGCTGGTTGAGGTGACACAGGCTGCGGTGGTGCTGGCTGAGGTGGTGCCAGGGCTGGTTGGAGTGGTGCCCAGTGGCATTGAAAGCCCACCTGGGCAATATCTGGGTGGCTGGTGGGAGCTTGTTGGGTGCCGTGGATTCCAAGTCCTGGCTGAGGGAAGTCTACACATGGGCTTGGGGCTGTGCCGGCCCCTGCAACTGCCGCCATTGTCCAGCTCTGAGGAGGGATCCCCAGTAGGCCTCCTTACATCAAGTAGGGAGGCGACCCATCTGCAATGGGTACAAAAACTTCAGCTAGGGGAGTACCCAGCTGGCTGGTTGGGTCACTGGTAGTTGTGGAGTGCGCTCCATATGCATCTACCCAAATTGCTCTTGAAGACTCCCCATTGATATGACCCAGACAGGGGGTAGGATCATGTGGGCCTGCAACAAGATCATCTCCTCTTCTCCCTCCATCTGGATGCCAATTGAAACACGGGATAGACCCTGACCTCTGGGGCAACCAATGGCCCCTGGTTCACTGCTGCTCCACTGAATGGAGAGGGCTCCTCTCTGGCACTCGACCAGATCAGCTGCGCCTTTGGTCGAGCCCCTTGTAGAAGTTTAGGCCCCATGCCCATTGCTTCTACAATGGCAGTCAACATTGTCCCTATCAGCCTGGCAGACTTGTTGAGAGCCACTAACATCACCTCTGCAGGTAAGTCTGCTGCCATGGCTTTGTCTTCCATCTTCCCTGAGTCTTTGTGCAACTTGAGTGGTTGGGAGAGCACCTGGGACTCAGAATCTGGCCTTCAGCCTCAGTGGTGAGAGACCAATGAAAATCCTTTTAGGAGATTTAGGTTAATGTCAGGGTTCCACACAGCATCCACAATTTAATCAAAACTCCGAAGAAACAAAAGTCCTTAGAATGAGGTTTTATTGAAGACATTGTATTGGTACCTCTGGAGAAAACCTGAATCTGAAAAGCCCACATTTTCTCCACACACCTAAAGTGAAAGTTCCTTCCCCCAGTTCATCACATGCCACCCAATCTACTCTGGGTGGCATCCAGAGCTCATCTTCCCATGCCGCCCCTCAGGTGTGAACAGCAACATCCTTTGTTTTAGTGAGAAGTAATGCAAAAAGATAAAAGTGTCCCAAGTTATTTACTAACTAACTTCAACTCCCCAACGTTCCATCTTACATTTGTGTCAAGACTAAAAGATCTACCATAATACTTGTATAATAAGAGAAAATATAAAATCCACATGTATATCTCTTTTGGTTGTGACACGTCCATTTTGGCTGCCTCGCCCTCATTCATCCCATTGGCTATTGCTGAAATCATCTCCAGTTTTGTGGCATAGCGATGGCCAAGGTGCAGCCAGATGCTGTTCAAGAAATATGCCAATTTCCCCAGGACCCATCGAAGGTTGCCTTGAAGGAGGGTGACTCAGGTGCCACTGGTGGTGGTGGTACCTGAACTGGTTGGGGTGGTGCCCACTGGCACTGGACCCATCCTTGCCCCAGGTAAAAAGTCCAGCCAGGTGGTATCTGTTGTCAGCGTTCCAGCTAAACTCCTCATTTCCATTAAGCACTCAGAGACACAGTCCATCCAAGTAAGAATTTATTGAAGAAGTCATATTGGCACATCTGGGAAAACCCAAATCTGAAGTTCCGGATTTTCCCATCACCCAAGTAAATTCCACAATCCATCCCCTTCACCCATCATACCATCATGTTGCCCAATCAGCAAGGTTGAAAGAGAAACTACTTCTTTGGTCAACCCCTCACAGGTGTTGGTTGACTTAGCCTTGACATCCTCAAAGAATTTTATTTAGACTATGAACTATTCTCTAAGAGATTACCCCTCCCAGTTTCCCAGGCTCCAACAATGGCAGCATAGAAGCCTCTGTGGGCAATATGGTTTCCAGTGCTGACATCTGTGTGGCTGGTGGAAGCAGAGGGGCCTGCTGGATGCTGGGAGCAAGTAGCCCCAGCCGTGGCCCCTGTGAGCTTGGGTAAATTGCCAGGCTGATCCCAGTGGCTGCCGTAGCTGGCAGACCTTAACATGGGGGGGCCCTACATTCTCCCCTGCATTGGGTAGGAATGTGGCACCATATGTCTGGCTCGGGAACATGAACCTTGGTTGGGGAAACTCCCATCCAGCCGGTTGGTCAGAATACAGTTGGAGTGCATTTCCCAAATTTTCCATTGGACAAAAGCTGTCCAAACTGATCCTGAAGACTTTCCATCAACAGGATCTGGAAGGGGGGCAGAATTGCATGGCTCTTCAACTCAGTCATCTCTAGGCTTTGTTTCTCCCTGCATCTGATCATAAACTGAGGCACGGGCAGGACCCCTTCCCCATGGTGGCCAGTGGCCCCTGGCTCACCGTTGCTCCACTGGGTGGTGCTGGCTCATCTTGGGTGCTTGACAAGATCAGCTATGCCTTTGATCGAGCCCCTTGTAGATGTTTAGGCCCAGTATCCTCCTCTTCTATGATTGTGGCCAACGTCGATGCCATCAGGCTGGTGGACTTGTCAAGGGCCACCAATATTACCTCAACCAGTGAATCTGTGGCGTATTTTTCCTGTTCCATTTTCATGGGTCTCTGCACAGCCTGAGTGGTCGGGAGAGAGCACGGGATTCAGGACCCCAGCTATCAGCCCTGTATAGTGAGGAGCTGACAGACGGAAGTTTTTTAAAGAGATTCAGGTTAATGTCAGGGTTCTACACAGCATCTGCAATTTAATCAAAACTCCAAAGAAACCAAAGTCCTTAGAATGAGATTTTATTGAAGACATTGTACTGGTTCATCTGGAGAAAACCTGAATCTGAAGTTCCCACGTTTTCTCTACCCAAATAAAGTGAACGTTCCTTCCCCTTCATCATTACATGCCACCCTCTGCTCCAATCCGACTTGGGTGGCATCCAAAGTTCATCTTCCCAACCTGTCCCTATCAGGTGCCAGTGTAGCACCCTTGCTTCTTGTGAGAAAATGTAAAAGAATGTAAATGATAAAAGTCTCTGAGTTAGCTACTATCTAACACAAACTCCCCAATGTCTCATTTTTCTAAAATGTGGCATGACTAAAAGAACTACTGTTAATTACTTTTAAAGCAAAAGAATAAACTCCCAGCATATATATATAAATTTCTTTTAGTCTTGACACTGGGCTTTGTCCAAGTACAGTATGATACATCTTAGGTACAATTCATTCAATTGAGATTAACCCCAAACCCCAAGGCAACTGGGGCCTAAAATAAAACATTTTTATAATAAGGTGGCCTGATGACAAGAATACTACACTGTGACTTTTTTCTTTTTATAGTTTACACATAATCCATGCACAACCCATCACTCTGTTATAAATATAATTTCTTATCCATTTGTTCATATAAAAGCTCATGATTTTCCCAATGCTTGGGAACAATAGAGATCACAAGGAAAAGAGTACACATTTTTATCTCACATTAAGTTGTTACAACAGACAGAATTCACATTTTGAATTACAAGAAGGTACAGCTAAGCTTGGCATTTCTCCTGGAGGCTTTATCTCTGCAGGGGTGCATTAGGTTACAATGGATCTCAGCCAGAGGTGAAATTCAGCAGGTCTAGCAGGTTCGCTAGAACCAGTAGTAAATTTTCTAAGCAGTTCAGAGAACCAGTTGTTAGAAGAAATCTCCTTTTGTTTTTTCCCACTTTACAGGGTTAATCCTGTAAGGAAGGCAGGAAAAAAACATTCTGGTGTTGTTTCTGGCCTAATCTTTATTGCCTTGCTTGTCCAAGTATAGTGTGTTATAAGCCAACTGTTGGGCATAATAATTATTTTCCCCCATGAATGCATATGGTAATAGCTTCATATTCCTCATCTAATGGCAAGACGTTGTGAGAAATAGAATCCTCAATAACAAATAGAGTTGGCTGGAACTGGAGGAGGCAATGGATACATCAGATAGTTGAGCACTAGGTCTGGTGGGAGGGTAGTGAAGTTCACTGTGGCTTTAATCACAAACAGCTGTATTCTTGAAAGCCAACAATTTCATCAGGCAGTAATAAATCAAAGCGAAAAGAAGATTGCTGTAAAACTGAACAACTAGTCAGGATTCAAGATCATCAAAAAGGTATGCAGGTGAGGCTGGGGTTCATTGCAAATGTAGCTTCAAATCAGTGATTAATTAATTTTAATTAATTTTAATTTGTGAAATTTAATTAATTTCACATATTTTTATCGTGCCCCCCTCCCAAGCGACTCAGGGCGGTTCACAGCCATATAAGATACAATTAAAAGGATTAAATCAAGGGTCAATTAAAGGTTAAAAAGTTTAAAATTTTAAAAAAACTAAAATAGACCACTAAAATCAATAAAATTTAAGATTAAAAACCCCGTTACGTGTTAGGCCAGACAGTTTGCTGAAATAAATGGGTTTTTAATGCACGCTGGAAAGTCCACAGGTCCGCAAAGGTCCAAATCTCTGGGGGCAATTCGTTCCATAGGGAGGGTGCAGCCACAGAGAAGGTGCAGTCAGACGACATCATCCCGACAATGGAACCCCGAGGAGGCCTGCCCTGTGGGAATGCACCAGTCGACTGGAGGATGACAGTGGCAACAGGCGGTCCCGTAAGTACCCGGGTCCCAAGCCATGGAGCGCTTTAAAAGTAAGCACTAGCACCTTGAATCTCACCCGAAAGGCCACAGGGAGCCAGTGCAGCTCATGCAGGAGAGGTATAATATGGGAGCTCCTCAGAGCTCCCACAATTACCCGTGTGGCCACATTCTGGACCAACTGCAGCCTCCGGATGCTCTTCAAGGGAAGCCCCATGTAGAGAGCATTGGCGTAATCAAGATGGGAGGACACAAGGGCAGAAGTGACTGTATGGAGAGCACCCGGAACCCGTGATGGGTTGACACTCCCACTGGGGTGGTGGAATCTTCCTTATTCTGAAAACATGGACCCAAGCTTTGATGCCTTTAACTTTAGCCACCGTGGGTGTGCTGAGAAGAACCTGGCAAGGATTTGATCTCTTGGCCCTGGTTGCACTCGGGAAGAGTTCCTTTTCTTACCCTGATTAAAGCAATGGGCAAGATCTGTGGCCAAGGCAAATGAATCTCCTGACATAACTTGGCTAAATGGGTCTTTAACGTTCAATTAAGGCATTCTGCCAGAGCCAATGCTTGAGCTCTCTAGCTTTGCAGCTTGAATGAAGGTTCCAATTAATCCCTAACTATTTGCTCATTCCCTGAACTACTTGGGATGGAAAATGTCAGATTCTATACTTTTTGGTACATCAAATCGAGGGATAATTATTTCTATCATAATCTTTACAACTTCTTTAGCTGTTTGGGTGGCTGTGGGGATGGCTCTAGCCATCTGATGAACATAGCAAAAAACAAAATGTTGTTCTTAACTCCTTTCTTGGGCATTTCTGTGAAATCAAGTGGCCTGCCCTCTTGGATAGCAGGATATTCTAGTATGTCCTTGTGGGATTTTCCCTCATCCTATGGGGTTATTCTTCTGACATATCTCACACTGATGCATTATTACCTTACACAACCTTCTCACGTTCTCAATTCTTTATCTCTTTTCTAACCGTCTCTTCATTACTCTTGGACCTGCGTGGGTGGCCTAGTGGACTTGCCTCATTATGGGCCAAATTAGCTGCCTAGGCAATTGTACCTGTCCTTTACTATCCACCAGCCATCCTTCCACTGGCCAACTGCTTCTAGCTTGTCTCTACCATTGTACAAAGGAGGAAGGCAATCAATAAATTATTCTGGGATCAATGCACAGGTTGTGGTTTCTGGGCCGGTGACAGCCTGTTTAGCTCAATAGCTGTTGCCTTATTGCCCCTAGAGACTAGATCAGAGTCAATTTGATGTCCACAACAATGGATGATTGCAATAGTTTTAGGTAGGTGAATAGTTTCCATAAAATCTTCCAGGAGGGGTTTCATTTTTAAAGCTTTTCCATCAGCTCCTAAATAGCCTTGAGCTTTCCACAAGGTGGAATGAGAATGTGCAGCTAAAAAGCCATATCAGCTGTCAGTATACAGTCACACATTGGCCTTCAGCTAAATAGCATGCTTCTATGAGAGCCATTCGTTCAGCTGCTTGTGCAAACATGTGTGAAGGGAGCTGTCTCTGATGCAATGGTCCATTTTCTGTCATTACTGCTAAATCTGTATAAGTTTTTCCATCTTTCATAAAAGACAAACCATCTGTCCAGAGTGCCAGATTTCCATCCAATGGCACAGTCTTTTTTTTTTGTAAAAATTTTATTAAGTTTTCAACAACAAACAAACAACTACACAGACACCAAACAATATATCTTTTTTTGAGAGCAGCAAGATCCCGAATTGTCACTTCTTCATACAGAAATAAGCTTAATCACATATTCATCT
>JAEANM010006831.1:0-18268 GCA_017656035.1 Myanophis thanlyinensis
TTACAGGATTAACCCTGTAAAGTGGGAAAAAAACAAAAGGAGATTTCTTCTAACAACCGGTTCTCCGAACTACTTAGGAAATTTACTATCGGTTCTAGCGAATAGGCTAGAACAGGTTGAATTTCACCTCCTCCCTCCACACATATATATATATATAATTGTCCATTTTGAATATGTAGCTGAAAGAGGAAACTTCAGAGTTCACAAGGTTGATGCTATATGGAGCAAAACTGTGACTATATCTAGATGTTCTGCAGGACAAGAAATAACAGATGGAAACAAATCAAGGAGAAAAACAAACTAGAACTAAGGAGAAATTTCCTGACACTGAGAACAATTAACCAGTGGAACAGCTTGCAACCAGAAATTATAGGTGCTCAAACACTGGAAGGTTTTTAAGAAGAGGTTGGACAGCCATTTGTCTGAAATGGTAGAAGGTCTCCTGCTTGAGCAAAGGGTTGGACTAGAAGACCTCCAAGGTCCCTTCCAACTCTGTGATTCACTTAACAACTGTGGGAAGAAAGGTCGTAAAATGGAGCAAAACTCACTTAACAAATGTGTCCCTTAACGACCACAAGTTTGGGCTCCACAGCAGTCGTACATCAAGGACTACATGTAGTTTGAACTCAACGTGCAGCCTAGAAACTGCAGCCTTATCTCCCCCGTGTTTTTCTCTCATTTCTCCAGAGGTTGATGTGGTAGGAAACATTCAAGCAACTTCCCCTTGCCTGCATCCCACCGACCTCATCAAAGTGGTGAAAATGATCCGCGAGGACGGCTTCGACTCGGTCTTCTCGGTCGTGCGGCGGCACCAGTTCAGATGGAGCGAAGTTAAAAAAGGAGGTAAAGGAAGGCCATCTTTCGGACTGAATATTATAAATATTATTGCTTGTAAAAACTTCAGATAGACACCTATTCACGTCAACTATCTTATTGGCCTCGAACAAGCTGGATCCCTTGGCTAAGAAACAGAGAATGCTGGGAACAACTGGTTTGTTTCCTGGCTGTGCGTTTCCTGGCCGTTGTGATGCCTGCCTCGCTTTGGATTGACACACAAACACACACACACACACCACGTGCCTTGGTTTTGAATCATGCCTTGGGAACTCCGTACTTTTCTTACCTCGTGAACCCTCTCGTGTTGTGGATTTAAGTTTGCCTGGTGGGTTTATTTTGATTGAGAAACTTTCCAGCACCTTGTGGACTCTTTGGCCATTGCTGTGAGGATGAGCATCGGTCTGCTTGCGGCTGGACTTAATTGGGACCGTTCTGAGGGTTTGGGAATTGCCGGTGAATATTAATAAACTCACTAAACCACACTTATGTGTGTGAGAGAGTGAGAGGGGCAGCATGGAGGTATTCAGAATCCCAATGACCTCAAATCCATCTCTTCTCTCCCCTCCCTCACCCCAACCTCCTTGATGTTTTAACAGTCTGCGAAGCGACCATCCCGCAAAATCTGAATCCTGCCAAGCGACCTCGGCGGCAGGACTGGGATGGCGAGCTGTATGAAAACGGATCGTTTTACTTTGCCAAAAGGGCCTTAATTGAAAAGGGATATTTGCAGGTGGGCACGCCAATCCTCTTTGCCCTTCCTTTGCCACAGCACTTCTGAGTTAGGTTTTTGAAGACATTGCCATATTTTTCGGCGTATAAGACGCAGCTGAGTATAAGACTAGATTTAGAAGAGAAAACAACAACAACAAAAGTTTTTGGCCTCTGCGCACCCCATTTTCGGGCCTTTTTTCAGCTTGCTTTTGATGCTTTTCTGAGGCCTTTTTTGACCCATTTTGGAGGCTTTTTTGTAGCCCATTTCTGAGGCCTTTTTTGACCCGTTTTGAGGCTTTTGTTCAGCCTGTTTTGGAGGCTTTTTTGTAGCCCATTTCTGAGGCCTTTTTTGACCCGTTTTGGAGGCTTTTTTAGCCTGTTTTGGAAGCTTTGTACCCCATTTCTGAGGCTATTTTTCGGCCCGTTTTTGAGGCTTTTATACCCCGTTTTTGGGGCTTTTTTCAGCCCATTTTCAGGGCTTTTTTGGGCCTGTTTTTTTTTTTTTACAGAAAAAAACAGGCCAAAAAAGCTTCGAAAACGGCCCAACCAGAGCCTCAAAAATGGACCAAGAAAAGCCCCCAAAACAGGCCAAAAATCCCCCCAAAATGCCCCAACCCCCCCCCCAAAACAGCCCCCAAAGCCTCAAAAACAGCCCCCCCCCAAAAAAGGCCCAAAATGTGTTGTGCAGAGGCCAAAAACAGCCAGCAGGTGGGCAGGGCTTCGGTAACATTAGCTGTATAAGACGCACAGACATTTTCATTTTCACTTTTTGTGGGAGGAAAAGTGCGTCGTATATGCTGAAAAATACAGTACTCAGTTCTTTCGATGCCATCTTTAATTGGCTCCAATTTAGGAACTGGGTGAATTTTTTTTCCTCAGCATTTTTTTTATTAAAATCCTCCTGTAAGGGATGGTTTGACCTTCAAATTCAGATTGCTGATAGAGTGATTTTTAAATCAAGAAATAAAAGAGGAAGACTTTCAATCCCACTTCCCTTGAATCGCTGTCCAGATTGTCTTCCTGTTTCACATTCCTAGTTGTAGCATGGTACAACTATGCCACCTAAAACATTGGTATATCCGCCCCAGCTGAAAGACTATAGTAGATAGAATTTATATTTTGTTTTTCCCAAAAAGACTTTCTTATATACTATTTTTGATGCAGAAGCACAGCTGGTATGAATTAAGTATCTTTTTATTATTCCACCCAGAGTCTTAAGGAGGTGGATTTAAGAGGTAGATCATTTATTGTTTCTTAAATAGAACCAAAATATCAGAGAAGAATGAAGAGAGGCAGGAAGGAAGGAAGGAAGGAAGGAAGGGCTAACTATCAACATCCAGGATAGGAATTCCAGATGATCTTTTTCTATTCATTCTTACTGCAGTGAATCCTAATCATGTTAAATCCAAGATCATATTTAAGGAAGAAAAAATAATAAGTTGAACTAGACCAATCATGGTCAATTGTTTGGAAAATTGTGTGAATACTTGTCCACTCTTCTTTAAATTGGAATTATTGGTTTAATTAGATTTTTCTTCATTGGAATTTTTTTTCCATTTGTTAGACTAGCGGCCACCAACCTTTATGGGCTCCATAATCATCTTCGAATCTGTACATAACCCCTTTGGAAACCCTGTCCAGCGGTCAGGATGTGCCCTCTGGTATGGGCAAGACTGACCCATGCTTTCATTTTTATTTAGGGTGGGAAAATGGCATACTACGAAATGCGAGCTGAGCATAGTGTGGACATAGATGTTGACATAGATTGGCCTATCGCGGAGCAACGGGTCCTAAGGTAAGCACAGAAACGGCTTTTCTTGGGTGGTTGCGAAGATGTCCTCCAACTTTGAGCAATCTCGTAGTGCTAGGGTGTACCATCAATAAATACCCTTGTGGAGTCTTTGGTGCTCTCTTGCTTGGTTGTTTTCTTGCAGACGTTTCATTGCCCAACTAGGTAACCTCATCAATGCTTGAAGGGAGTGCAGTTAAACTACCTTCTAATACTGATGCTGTTGCCTAGTTGGGTAACGAAACATCTGTAAGCTCAGAGAGAGCACCAAAGACCCCTCATTTCAATCCTGAGCTGCAAAGGTTCTCGTTTCTAGATACCCTTGATCCAGAACAGGTCCCGTATAAATTGAAGAGAGGGATGTATCCCCCAAATAAATATTAGTCTGACTTTATTGGCAATATTTCTGCTCTTCCAAGGGTTCAAGGCAGTGCACATATCTGTCCTCCGGCATTACCTTCACAATAAGCAGCCTTGTGAGATGTGTTGGGGGCAGAAAGAAAAAGTGACCCAAGGACATCCCACTGAGATTTCATGTTTGAGGGCGAACTAGAATTTTGATTCTCTCTGATCTTAGCAACACACGTGAATCGTATGCATCCACATGCAGAAAAACTAGTAGGCTTCCTGACAGTTAGAACAATCGATCAGTGGAGGGACTTCCCACCAGAAGTTGTGGCTGCTTCGACACTAGAGATTTTTAAAGAAGAGTTGAACAGCCATTTGTCCAGAATGGTACAGGGTTTTGTCAGAATTTACAGCAGCAAACACATTCAGAAGCACACACAAATAACTGATTCAGCAGCATTCCATTATATATAAGAAACTTCTCTTTATATATAATATAACATGAAGTCAATATACAATACCAAAAGCTCTTTCAATGTGGTAGAGAGAAGAAGCAGCAAGCAAAACACAAGCAGAGGAGAGGCGTTTCTGTTTCAGTTCAGTTCATGAGTAAGGGGGTTGGTCCCTTCCAACTCTGTTATTCTGTTATTCACCTCAATGGGAACTATGCATTTTTTTTTCTTCTCTTGGCCTTCCAGCCTTCTTGCCCATAGAATGCAACATAAGTAAACTGGGATCCTCCCTTCTTTTCCATGCTTGTTTAACCATATTTCCAGATACGGCTACTTTGGGAAAGAGACCTTAAAGGAAGTGAAGCTTCTGGTTTGCACCATTGACGGATGCCTGACCACCGGTCACATCTACATCTCTGAAGATGGAAAAGAGATGGTTTCCTATGATGTCAGAGATGCGGTTGGAATTCATCAGCTTCAGAAAAGAGGTGTAGAGGTACGTCTTAATTCTTGTCTTTGGGGATAGATTTTTTTAAGGTAGGGATGTCACAAAAGTTCTTTGCCTTTTATTTAGTTTTCATGGGGGCGGGGGGGAGGCCAAAATATCAAAACATTGCTTGAGAAGACTTAGCAAAGTTATTTGTGTAATTGATTGATTGATTGATTGTTTGTTTGTTTGATTGATTGACTTCTGTAGCCGCCCATCTCAGCAAACAACTCTGGGCAGCTCACCATTCAAAAACAATCATTACAATTAAAATCTTAAAAACTTTTTTAAAGCAGAAGAATAAAAACCACCAAAACACTAAAAACAACTATAAAATTGTGTGATTTGGCCTGTTAACAATAAAGCCAGGGGGTGGTGGGGCCCTTAGTTCATGCAGCGCCCCAGATCCTGGAGCATAACAGGTCACTGAAACTTTGCAGAAGGCTAACATGGTTAGATCTGGGGTTTATTATCCTAGTTAGATGCCTTTGGCCATCCGTTGTCGCAGAAAGAAAACAGATTATATGATTTAAATACCTCTGACATTCTTGCAGTGTCAAAGGTTCTTTAATGCATATGGAGTTTTGATTGGCACTGATGACTGTCATGTCCCTGTCATCTGCAGGAGAGGATGAGCTGGAACAGGAGCTGACAGAGATAGAGAGGATGGCTCTGTTGACCTTGGGGGAAACTGGGGAAGGGCAGAGTCAGTCCAGGCAAGGCTTGCCTGAAGTAGTAGGGCCTGTAGACAGGGAAAGCTCAGGAGATGACCAAGGATTACCCCCTCCTGATCCAAAAAGACATAGGAAGGAGAGAAGGTGTGACCAACGCAGATTGAGCCACCTACGAGGCAGGACAGTGCCCTGCCCCCTTTCACAAGGCACATCTGGAGACTGAGATAAAGAGGTACCAGTCAGAGGGCCATTTGTCAAGAACAAATGTTGAGTCAGTGAAGCCTTGTATGAAATTTCCAAAGCCTTGGAGTTTGCTGTGATCTGTTTTGTGGGGCTTGCCTGGTTTGCTGTTTCACTGAAACTTTGGCCCTGGTTTCTGTGGGGCTAACCTGGCTTGTGGACTGCTGGCCCTGATTGTTGTGTGGCTACTCTTGCTCACTGGACTATTTGCAGCCAGAGGCTTCTGAAAGTGTGTGTGGGAGCTTTGCTCCAGGACTGGTGATGACTGTGGGAATGGTTTGGGGTCACAGTTGGAGCAATAAAGGGAAGTTGGACCAGTTTTCTGGCTGTGTTGCTTTCCCACAAGGGTGTGTGGGTCATCACAGATGACGCTATCTAGTTTGGTAATGAAAGGTCTGCAAGAAAAAAAACAAGGTCAGAGAGCACCAAGGGCCCCATGGTTCAAACGCCAAGCTACAAAGATTCTCTTCTGTCGGCACTAACAGCCTTTCATTTGACCAGGTGCGGCTGATCTCCGAGAGGGACTGTTCCACCAAGGCGCTCTTCACCTCGAAGTTAGGCTGTACCGTGGAAATCGGGGTGATAGACAAGCTGGATGTCGTGGAGAAATGGCGGACAGCCATGGGGTTGTGCTGGAAAGAGGTTGCGTACTTAGGTGAGTCCCTTTCAGAACGCTATTGCTGATTTCGTTGACGAAGGGTCTGCTGGAAGTTTCTGAAAAGTGGGCTTCCTTTACGAACGAGGTTTCCGTTTTTCTGCTTTGTGCTTCAGCTGCTTTATTATTTCCCCAGGGGATGGCTTTTGAGCTTCTCTCAATTATTGAAAGCAGAAAAGAGTACACTGGGGACGCAGTGGCTAAGATGCTGAGCTTGTCAATCAGAAAGGTCGGCAGTTTGGTGGTTCGAACCCCTAGCACTGTGTAACGGAATGAGCTCCCGTTACTTGCCCCAGCTTCTGCCAACCTAGCAGTTCGAAAGCATGTAAAAAAATGCAAGTAGAAAAATAGGGACCACCCTTGGTGGGACGGTAACAGCGCTCTGTGCACTTTCAGCATTTAGTCATGGTGACCATATGACCATGGAATTGTCATCAGACAGTGCTGGCTCTTTGGCTTAGAAATGGAGATGAGCATCGCCCCTTAGAGTCGGGAACGAGTAGCACGTATGTGCGAGGGGAACTTTTACCTTTACCTAGAAAAGAGTACAGGTAGTCTTTGACTTACAACCATAATTGAGTCCAAAATTTCGGTTGTTTTGTTAAGTGGGTTTTGACCCATTTTACGGCACTGAAAAATGCCACTTAGGACCGTTTTTCACAGTTGCAAGCTTTGCACGGTGTGATCCACATCATCAAAATTCAGATGCCAGGCCACCAGTTCATCCTTACGACCATTGCTGCATCCCAAGATCACGGGATCCCCATTTGCGACCTTCCAACAACCAAAGTCCCCCGGGCGGAAGCCAGATTCACTTAACAACTGTGGGACTAGCTTAACGTGATTCCCTTAACAAACTGTGGCAAAGAAAGGTCATACAACGTGTGGGACAAAAAGCTCACTTAACCAATATCTCACTTAACCACATCAATTTTGGGCTCAGTTGTGGTTGTAAGTCGAGGACCGCCTCTACATCGAATCATTTTTTATATTCGAAATCAGTTTTTTAAGAATGAGTACAGCCCGAAGCTTTTAAGAGGCCGGGCCTTCATTTGCATTCCCGCCTTTTTTTTTTATTTTCCAATTTACCTCAGAAACGCCTCTTAAACCAAATTGAAGCGATTTAAAAAAAAAAAAAACAAACCTCTGTGATTGTTCACCGAAGGATGCTTTTTTTTTTCGCTCCGTCACCTCAGGAAATGAAGACTCGGATGCGGAGTGCCTGAAGAAAGCGAGCATGAGCGCTGTCCCTGCGGACGCTTGTCCGGCCGCCCAGAAAGCGGCGAGCTACATTTGCAGGTGCAATGGCGGCCGCGGGGCCGTTCGGGAGTTCGCCGAGCATATCCTCCTTTTGATGGAAAAGGTGAATTCAGCTGGAAAAAACTTGGGTCGATGGAGTTAAGGAAGTGGCCACCGAGCAGCGTCTTCTTCTTCTTCGCTGATTCCTCTGAGGGAGGGGGTGCGTCTTTTTCTCTGCTTGGCTTTTGACATTGCCACAGTCCAAAAACGGACCCTGAGGAGAAATCTTTAAAATATCTGTTTTGTTATTATTATTATTATTAATGCACTGGGGGTGAGGAAATCGTTACTGAATTGATGCAGACCCAAAGTGGGGTATATAGGAGTATAAATCCCGCCATTTTCCCCACCATCCAGTCAGAGCTGAAAAAGCTTCTCAGGCGAGAAGCGAAACGACTTCAAAGAGAAAAAAAAGTCCAGTTGCTTCTTGAAAAAAATATTGCCAGACACGTTTCCTGGAAGGCTTAAAAAGTTTACAGCCCTATTCCCTGATTTTTATTTTCTTTTAAATTTTCTTTTAGGTTTGTTAGTTGGCTTGTTTGTTTTTTTTGCAGCCTGATCATTTAGAACAAAAATAATGGGGATCAAAAATAGAAGCAGTAGGAAAAAATGCTTAGGTGGTGATGGTTGTTTTACTCTGGCGACGGTGCTGTGCCATTATATAAGGAATTGATGACCGTGTATGGACATCAAAATGGAACTTAGTATTTTTGCCAGAGGGTATTTTCTCTAAGTCCTGAAGTCTCCCGACAGGTAGGAATGTTACATTCTTGATTTTATGTTCAACATGTGTTTTCTCTACAACAAGCTTTATTTTACGTTGTTGCCTTAGATTGGCTCCTCTAAGCCATCGTTTCTCAGTCTTGGCAACTTTAAGACGTATGGACTTCAACTCCCAGAATTCCCTAGTCAGCCATGTTGACTGGGGAATTCTGGGAGTTGAAGTCCACGTGTCTTAAAATTGCCGAGATTGAGAAACTCTGCTTCAAGCTAAGTTACTCAGGTGAAATCCGGGCACCTGTTCCATTGGGGAGCATCACATTTTTTGGGGTGGTCCGAAATTTCAAATAATAATTGGGGAGTGGGGAAAGGCAGAGGCGGGGCAGTGATGCCGACTGGTCAGAGTCATTTCCTTTCCTGAATTTGAGGAGAACAGGTTTGAACAGGAGTGCTGGTGGTACCGTATTTTTCGGACTATAAGACGCACCTAGATTTTGGAAGAGGAAATTTTGCAGGCCTCCAGAAGCCTCCCCTCGACTCGTTTTCACTAAAAATCAGCCCATTTTCCAGCCAAATGCCTCTGGGGGCTGGGGAGAGGGAAAACAAGATGCACGGGAGGAGGGTGTTGAGAGGCCAAAAACAATCTGTTTTTGATTAAAATGGGACGTGCACGGGGGGCTAGGGAGGCCAAAAATGACTATTTGGTGTAAAAGACCTGCCACAATGTTCACCCATTTTTAGGGTGTGTGTGTGTATGTCTTGTACACCGAAAAATACGGTAAATCTTTAAAGGTTCAAGGGCCACCGTTAATGATAATTGCAAATTCCTTGGGTTGAGCTGTTGATGGGATGACCCAGCTCACCTACTTGGCTATATTGCTGACCAAAGTCTTCCTCCTTCTGAGATCCTTGACAATTTTTCTCCTTGATGTTACACCTTCTTCCCCTCCAGGGCCCTAGACCAGGGGTGGGCAATTATGGCTCCTTCATGACTCGTGGACTTCAACTCCCAGAATTTCTGAGCCAGCCAGCATGTCAGGAATTCTGGGAGTTGAAGTCCACCAGTCATGAAGGAGCCATAATTGCCCACCCCTGGCTCAGGAATTTTGGGAGTTGAAGTCCACGAGTCATGAAGGAGCCTTAATTGCCCACCCCTGGCTCAGGAATTCTGGGAGTTGAAGTCCACGAGTCATGAAGGAGCCGTAATTGCCCACCCCTGCCCTAGACTACGGGTGGGGAAATGATGGCCCCTTTAAGGACTTGTGGACTTCAAACTCCCAGCATGGCTGGCTCAAGAATTCTGGGAGTTGAAGTCCACAAGTCATTAAAGGGGCCATCGTTCCCTACCTCTGCCCTAGACGGTGATCCGATGTGATCCCATTTTTGTAGATCCGATCTTTTGCTTCGCAGCCATTGGATAGTGAAGGAAGGTCTTTAGGAAATAAAAAGGCGCTTGATGAGAGATGGAAATTGGGGGTTTTTCGTTCATTTGTTAGCTCAGAATCGGTGTTTTTTTTTGGGGGGGGGGGGTGTCCAGTAAGATGCAGGAGAACATTCTCATGTTCAGTTCAAACTTTATGGCACCTGAAACGGGCAGATTCTGAAAGAAAGACACAACAATGCAAAAGAATCCTTGTCTTGGCTTACGGAGAAGATTCTTCCAGTATAGTCAGTTCTTGATGTACAACCATTCGTTTAGTGACCGTTTGACGTAACAACGGCACTGAAAAAAAGAGACCTAGGACCGTTTTCCACTTACAGCCGTTGCAGCATCCTCATGGTCACGGGTTCAAAAGTGGAAACGCTTGGCCATTGACTCATATCTGTGACGGTTGCAGTTGTCCCGGGCTCGTGTGATTTTCCCTTTTTGTGACCTTCTGACAAGTAAAGTCAACGGGGAAGCCAGATTCATTTAACAACCTTGCTGCTAACTTAACACGCGCAGTGATTCACTTAACAGCTGGCGGCAAGAAAGGTCATAAAATGGGGCATAAAGCTCATTTAACAACTGTCTTGCTTAGCAACAGGTATGTTGGGCTCAACTGTGCACACTTTGCACCCGAATCCAACCAACCATATGGGCTGGATTCACCTCAAACACTAAGACGTATCTCCAAAGTCAAAACTAACAAAACTCGGCGTGTTGCCTGAATGTGCCTGTTAGCTCTTCAGATCATCTCATCTGCTATTGCTTATTTATTTCACGATTAGGCCGCAGATTATTTTTCTGATTAAATTGATGGCCTGAAACAGGTTTTCCTGAGTCAATTGTTCATCAGATAATCTGCTGGTATTTACAAGGTGGTTTGTTCATTTGTTTAATCCCGGGAGTCTAATGTTTGTGCTTTTGATTATTATTATTTTTAAATCTGTAATGAAGATTGATTGTGATTCCTTTTTGTTGTTGTTTACTTTTCAGTGGGCTTGGGGGCTTTACATGTTTTCCCCCTTGAAAGCTCAGAAGTGGAGGAGAGATAGATGAAATTTTGGATAAATACATAAATGTCCATTTTTTTCCCAGTCATGCCTTTTGAAGCTTTTCCTCTTATCTTGTTAGCCTTTTGGATAAAGGCAACCGCCAGGCACAAGGAGCAACTACAGAGAATGTCTGAAAAGTCACAGTGACACCCACGATGTTGTGATTTTTGCTTTCCCTCTGTGGACATCCCTGGCAGGAACTTTATGGGCTGTCTCTCTTTTTTTTCCTTCTGTGAAGGAAGAAGGTGAGAAGATTTTGAGCTTAGACACATTCTCCCTAGAAATTTGCAGAATTTCATGCATAGAAAAAGGTAGACGTCTTTGTAGGCTGAAATACCATTCTGGGCGAAGTGATTTTAATTTTTTAAAAAAAACTTCCCACCGAAGTGGTACCTATTTATCTACTGGCGCTTGCCTGCTTTCAAATTGCTAGACAGGCAGGCGCCGAGGCACAAAACGGAAGCTCACCTGTCACTCACGTCTCAAAACTTTCAAGCTGACAAGTTCAGTGTCTTTAACCACTTGAACCATCGTGCCCCTAAATACACATATGTAGAAGCCCACCTTGCAGTAACATTTCACATTGTATCCTATTGTAAATACTGGCCAATTTAGCGGGCCTGAATTATTCTTGAGCTATTTGAATTGGATTACTCTTTCAGTAATCAAGCTTCATCGTAAAAACAAAATCTTATTTGTTTTTTTCCTAAGATCACCCTTTCTGTGACCCACTGTAAAATATGGTGGGGGGGGGGTTTAAGCCACAATAGGCAAGGTTTCTACAGCACTTGAGGCAAAACCAACCATCCCTCAGCATGATGTATAAATCCCTCAGCATGATGTAAACCATCCCTCAGCATGATGCATAAATTGAAAATTTATTTTTGACCAAATAATTTTGTGGTTGCCAAGATAACGCTGCTATTCTGAGAGACTGGACTGAATGAACGAAGCTGCTCAGGATTAGGGTTTTCTTTTATAGCCCATTATTAACCGTTATTCCTCCCTGCAGATGGCTGTAGACAAACCTCTATGTCCGTGATGGTGAACCTATGGCACGGGTGCCAACAGGTGGCACGCAGAGCCATCTTGCTGGGCACAAAACCTGTCGGCCAACTTATCTCCAGCTGAGCATGCACATGCGATTGCATATGCACACATGCGTGATTACAGAGACCCAGCTGGTCTTCGGGCCTCCACTGTGCATGCGCGCGATTGCAGCAGGAAATACAGCTGGTCTTTGGAGCTCTCCTGTGCACGCACAGGCGATTGCTCATGTGTGCATGAGTGCCTGCACGCAGCACATGTGCATTGCATGTGCAAAGACTGCATGCATGCACAGATGGTGCAGTTGCACATGCAGCGCACGTGGATGAGCCACATGCAAGTGTGGATGGTGTGCACAAAGCGCATATTTTTTGGCACTCAGTTAAGTAAAAGGTTCGCCATTACTGCTCTATGTGATAAATAAATGCACATAATAATGTTCAGAGGAAAGTGGCTGCAGGGCACTAACTGAGTAAACCAGAGTCCCCCAATATTTCCAGCTTTGGGGACAGGCAGTGGAAGGGGGGAGGGAATATATTCCGTGCAATCCCACCCCTCACACCAATGGAGCGTGTGTGCACATGCCCTCGGCCACCACTTGCACAAGCAGCGGGGGGCAGGCACATGTGTGCGCACGCTCACCTGCCATTTCCACAACCCAGTTGCAAACAGCTCACAGTGAGGACCCCTGGAGTAAACTACAAGGAGTCCTTGACTTGCGACCACAACAGTCCAAAACATGTCACTAAAGCGAGGCAGTCGTTAAGTGAGTTTCCACCCTCCGTTTTAGACCTTTCTTTTTCCTGTCTAAAACTTAAAACTGCTGCAGTTAATGTTATTGCAGTAGTTGAGTTAGTCACACGGTTGTAAACTGAATCCGGCTTCCCCATTGACTTTGCTTGCCAGGAGGTCGTAAGAGAAGACCACCTGACCCAAGTGGGACATCACGACCGTCATAAATGCGCGTCGGGTTGCCAAGCATCCGAATTTTAACCACGTGACCGTGGAGGATTGCTGCAACAGTCCCAAAGGGTCAAAAACGGCCGTAAGTCACTTTTTCTGGTGGCGTTGTGACTTTGAACGGTCACTAACATGAACATTTGTAAGTCGAAGACTACCTGCCTATTTTTTTCTAAAGTCATTTTTGCTCCAGGATGAAAAGGTAACAAATGTTGGAAAAAGGCACGCTCGCTTAGTGTGTCCCAAATCATCTCTTTAAAAGCATTCGACAAGGCAGCTTTTTCCAGCTGCTTCGCCATCGAGGGCAGAACAAGCCCCGCACGCCAAGGCCGGCCGCTGGGTCACATTGCTTACCTCGTTGTCAGATTCCACCAGCACTTGGTCGTATTCGCTAAGAGCTACTAAGAACATGATGGAAGTTACATTTTCAAAGCAGTGTATCCACTTCCTCCTTTCTGACCTTTGCCCACCAACATCCACCATTCTGAAAGAGACAGAGGAGAGGGGAGGGGCGGGAAAGGAAACAACAACAGTGAATGCTCATGGATCGGTCAACATTCCCAATCCCCAAGTGCAAATTAAAAAAAAAAAAAAAAAAGCAATATCCAATACGTTTGCAACAGCAGAATTGTTGGGAACCAGCAAAGGTGGTGTGCAAAAGATAATCTGTGCAATGGTGCTTGTTTCCTTTAGATTCCCTGCTGCAGGGGTGGGCAATTATGGCCCCTTTATGACTTGTGGACTTCAACTCCCAGAATTCCTGAGCCAGCCATGCATGAGAGCCTCATCACTGGAAGCTTTCAAGAAGAGACTGGACTGCCATCTGTCAGAAATGGTACCGTGTCTCCTGCTTGAGCAAGGGGGTTGGACTAGATGACCTATAACAGTGATGGCTAACCTTTTAGGCACCGAGTGCCCAAACTCTGTGCGCGCGCACATGTCCAAACTGCAAGGTGCACGCGTGTGCACTTGCATTCATGGAAATGTGTGCACACATGTAAAACTGTATGCATCCATGGAAATGTGCGTGTGCATGCACAAAACTGCACGTACACACATCTGGAAATACATGCATGCATGCACAGGACAGACCCTGGGGCAATGGCGCGCATGCCCACAGAGAGGGTTCTGCGTGCCACCTGTGGCACCTGTACTGTCACAGACCTATAAGGTCCCTTCCTCTGCTATTCTATTCTAATGACCTCAAGAGTAGAGCCACTTACTGGCACAAAAAATTCTTTTTGTTACCAACTGACAGACTGTAAGCCTAGAAAAGGATGATTTTTTTTAGGTTTACATGTTGTTGTGTTTTATATGTTTGTTTAAAAAATAAAAAAAGAATTTTAAAAAAGAGTAAAGACACTTACAGCGGAGGCGTCCAACACCTTGGCAACTTTACAACTTGTGGACTTCAACTCCCAGAATTCCATGCATGGCTGGCTCAGGAATTCTGGGAGTTGAAGTCCACCAAGTCATAAAGGGGCCATAACTGCCCATCCCTGCCCTGCTGCAACCCATCTTTTTCCTGAAGGCTTCTCATCTTAATATGCAATTATTTACACTGCCACTGGGAGGTGAAAGGATGGAAAAAAGTGATCCCTGTGTCCAGCTTTTACCCAACTCTTCCCGAATATCACTCTACTGAAGAGTCAGGAAATCCTTCCGCTGCATGAGTGAGACCAAACTTGAGCTGCTGCCGTACATCAGGGGTATCCAACCTTGGCAACTTGTGGACTTCAACGGGGCTGGCTGAGGAATTCTGGGAGTTGAAGTCCACAAGTTGTAAAATTGCCAAGCTGTTAGACGCCTCTGCTGTAAGTGTCTCTACTCTTTTTTTATTTTTTATTTTATTTTTTAAACAAACATAGAAAAACATATAAAACACAACAACATGTAAACCTAAAAAAAAACCATCCTTTTCTAGGCTTACAGTCTGTCAGTTGGTAACAAAAAGAATTTTTTGTGCCAGTAAGTGGCTCTACTCTTGAGGTCATTAGAATAGAATAGCAGAGGAAGGGACCTTATAGGTCCGTGATGGCGAACCTATGGCACGGATGCCACAGGTGGCACGCAGAACCCTCTCTGTGGGCACGGGCGCCATCGCCCCAGGGTCTGTCCTGTGCATGCACGCATGTATTTCCAGACATGTGCGCGTGCAGTTTTGTGCACGCACATTCCCATATATGTGAGCACACATTTCCATGGATGCATACAGTTTTACATGTGTGCACACATTTCCATGAATGCAACTGCACACGTGTGCACCTTGCAGTTTGGACATGTGCGCGCGCACAGAGTTTGGGCACTCGGTGCCTAAAAGGTTAGCCATCACTGTTATAGGTCATCTAGTCCAACCCCCTTGCTCAAGCAGGAGACACGGTACCATTTCTGACAGATGGCAGTCCAGTCTCTTCTTGAAAGCTTCCAGTGATGAGGCTCTCATAACTTCTAAAGGCAACTTCTGTTCCACTGGTTGATTGCTCTCATTGTCAGAAAATTCCCTCCTTATTTCCAGGTTGAATCTCTCTTGGATCAATTATTCCTTGTCTGGCCTTCGGATGCTTTGGAAAACAGCTTGACCCCCCTCCTCTCTGTCCTTCTCTTCACTAGACTAGCCATGCCCAGAAGGCTGCTGACAAGACTGGAAGAGGTCCATAGGAGAGCAGCAAGGACGATATAGTGGGCTTAAGGAGCTGCTCTATGAAGACAAGGCAACAAGGAAAGCAACAAGAAAAATGGACAGGAACTCTTTTGAATGACCACAACCAGAAATCATAGGTATAAGTTACAACTAGCCAGGAAATACCAGGAAAAATGTCCTGGTAAGGTCTCGACAATAGTAGAACAATCTGCCTATAGGGTTTGTGAGTTGGTCATCGGTGGAAGATTTTAAGAAGGGGCTGGGCAGCTGCATCTCAACGGTTTAATTAGGTTTTCCTGCCTGGAAATTGGTTTAATTGGGTTTTCCTGCCTGGTTTTAAACTTTCAGCAATCAGATTTAAGACCAGGGGAGTGTACATTTATTCCCTATCTTGACGGGTTGCAGTTTTCCAGACTCAGGAGCAGAAAATTTCTGTCTCTTCCTTCTTTTTCCTAATCTATCCCTTGCTCATGTAACATGCCTAAAGCATGCAAATTTTTGGTTTGTTTATCTATTGACATATATCCTACCGTTATCGGTTTCAAAAATAATTCAAGTGGGGAGTGCACACAACATTCCTGCCTCCTCCTATTTTCTCCACAACCAGCACCCTGGGAAGTGAGCCGGGTTCAGAGAAAGCAACTGGCCCCAGGTTACCAAGCTAGCTTTATTGTCTAAGGTGGGATTAGAACTCACAGCCCCCTGGTGATTGTCCAAAGGTCATCCAGTCGGTTTTTTCATGCCTAAAACGGGACCGGGATTTACCATTTCCCGGTGATTGGCCCAATTTACCCAGCCAGCTTTCATGCCTAAGCTGGGACTGGAACTCCCAGTCTCCTGGTGATTGGCCCCACTGGCTTTCATAACTAAAGTGGGACTAGATGTCACGTCTCCTGGTTTCTAGCCCGATGCCTTAACTGCTATTGTTGCCATAATTAATGCCATTCTTTGAGTCTGAGCGCGTCACAAAAGACTGCAAGGAGTCCTCCATCCTTGCAAGGATGATGGAACTTGGGTAAGGCAGCAGTCCTCATGTTGTTGAGTATCCCTAGAGCAGTATTTCTCAACCTTGGCGACTTTTAAGATGTTTGGACTTCAACTCCCAGAATTCCCCAGCCAGCAAAGCTCAAAATGGCGGCATTTCCCTCAGGCCTTCACCTAACACAATGTTTCTCAACCTTGGCGACTTGAAGACATTTGGACTTCAACTCCCAGAATTCCCCAGCCAGCAAAGTCCAAACATCTTAAAATTGCCAAGGTTGAGAAACTCTGCTGTAGACATTTCATTATCCAACTAAATAACATCATCAGTGCTAGAAGGGCTCTCTGTTTATTTACTAATGGCTTACCCTGTGTGTAAAATAAATGTTCTTGATGGTTCCTTCATTAGCCTGTGGTTCACCGAGTTGGTAGTCCTTGATCAATGTATTATTTACTACTTTGTGTTAATATCTGCTTATCTATCTGGGTGTGGTCTTTTAGCTTTCCAACTAAATCTCTTTTGAATGGTATGTAGATACTGTATTGTTTCTCTCTATATACCACATTTATTCAATGAAGAGTCTCAGTCCTAATTTATTTTTACATATTATTTTTATGAGCATTCTATATTTTCTGTTGCAAAACACACATAGGCAGATACACCACCCGTCTAAGTAAACAAGAGCCAAAATAGTACAACATCAAAGCCTGTATCAAAATTAAATGAAAGAAGAATTAATTTCCACTATTCTTGTTTTGGTTGTACCTGCATTCAGCCAAAGACCACTGCAAAAGAACCACAAGGGGCGGACAAACGACCAGCACATCTCGTACATCTCACACTTTTTAATTTGTTAAAAACTGGCTGAGAGGCGTTCTCAGAGAATGGGGAGTCAATGCAATCTTAAAGTAAGGGGAAATTACAGCTTTGGAAAATGGAGCTTTTAGTGTGCTTTCAAAGGTACTGTAATACATGCTGTGGTTTCAAAGGTACACAGGGAAGGTCATCTCCTTTGTGGTTAAAAATCAGATATTTCTAAGAGCAAAGACATCTTTGAAAAGGGTTTTTCTCCTTCCTCCCATGAATATTCTATTTTTCAGCTGGAAAACCATCCTGAAAAATGTTCTTACTCTGTGACAGGTTGAGTGCTCCCCTTGTCTGCCAGGACACTACTGCAACACCCCTGGGCTGGCAGCCCCAAAGGGACCGTGTCGAGAAGGGTTCTTCTGTATCTTGGGCTCAATGCTCCCCAACCCACTGACCACAACCCAGAGTGGAGGTCCTTGCCCCAAAGGTACAAATTTACTTATTAGATGTTTTGTTGTTAACTGCAAAGTCATGTCCAACCCATCGTGAGCCCATGGACAATGTTCCTCCAGGTCTTCCTGACTTCTACCATCCCCGAAGTCCATTTAAGCCATTTTTTTTAATTTTTATTAAATTCTTAATTGGTATTTTTAATTGACAGCTTGTTTAATTATTTTAAATTGGTTTTAATTGTTAGTTAATTGTCATGTGTTTTTATCTGCTGTGCACCGCCCCGAGTCCCTTTCTGGGAGAGGGGGCGGTATATAAATTTAATTAATAAATAAATAAAATAAATAAGCTCACACCGACTGCTTCAGTGACTCCATCCAGCCACCTCCTTCTCTGCCATCCCCTTCTTCTTTTTTTACATGTTTACCCCACCTTTATTACGAGGGTTATCCACAAAAATAGATTACGTTTTGCGGTAGAAAAAAAAAGTGTAGGAAAAAAAAATATTACATACACTTGAAAGTGACACTTAAATACTACCTTTCAACATATTCACCGAACAAATTGAGGCACTTATAACATAGCGGTGAACAAGCTTTGTAATTCCCTGGTCCTCAAATTCAGCCGCCTGAGACTTGAGCCAGTCAATGGGATGCATTGAATGAGGAAACAAGTGGGAGTCGCTGGGTGC
>JAEANM010006832.1:0-14523 GCA_017656035.1 Myanophis thanlyinensis
GGCATTAATCGACTCAGCTTGGCCCACGATATAATAGTTAAAGCAGATCCGGTGTCCACTTCCATCTGGCAAGGTTTCCGGCAATGCTGAGGTTTAGTTTAATTTTCTGGGTGCCTCTCTTCCAATTCAGGCAAATTTGGATATTGTTTGCTTTCCGTTTATCCGGTTGGTTGCTTCTTCTTTGGAACGATCCCCTTCCGGGCCCTCTGCTTTGTTGGAATGGTTTCTCAGTCAAAATGGCCAGCATGCTGGCACAGCAGACTCGCGCCAAATGTCCTTTTTTTCCGCACCTCCTGGAAACGGCCCCTTTAAACTTGCACGGGGATGTCGTCCTCTACAACCTGAACAGGCATTCTCTCCCCATTGCTTAGTCGCTTGGTTATCTTGCTGGTTGATGCCTTTGTAGGGCTCACTCACTTTCACTCTCCTCGCCTAGATAGTTTGTGCATCCCGCCTTTTTCACGTTTGGCGGGCTTTCGCTCCACGCTGCTCTCTGCGGCTGTTTAATCGACGCAGACGATTTCTTTGCACACTCAGCAGCCCTCATGATCCCTACAGCCATTTTCCAGGTCAACTCAGGCTTGGCCAGCAGCTTTTGTTGGAAGAAGGGGTCTCTCACCCCACATACTAACCGATCCATTAGCCGATCCTCCAAGTCGCTGAATTCACATTTTTCTGCGGCCATTCTCAGCTCTGCTATATAATCGTTCACAGATTCATTTTCTCTTTGGTTTCTTTCATTGAATTTGTGGCGCAGAACGGTTCATGAAGGAGCTGTCTCAAAGTGGTCCTTCAAAACTCTTTGCAATTCAGACCAAGGCATGGTCTCTAGCGATTGTGGCGATACCAAACCTTTTGCTAGGCGGATCGTTCTCTGTCCACAGAACCCGATCAGTAAGGCCCTCTTTTTGTTATCGTTGGCCCATTCCAAATCATTCGCTACCAGGTAGCTTCGGAACTGTATCATGAACGCCTCCCATTCTTCCGTCTCTGGATCGAACGGTGCAGGTGGGGCGTGTGTGGATATCTCCGCGGAACTTGATGAGTGAGGCTAGTGCTGTCTGATTTTTCTTCCGAATCCCACCTTCGTCATCAGTGTTTTGGATTGGAATTAAGTGACTCAGAATCAGCTCATAGTGAAAACAGCTCTTTTATTCAGCACAGCACTCATAACAAGAACAGATAACAAAGGCAAATGACTGCTATTTATATTATTTACAAATGCACGTCTAGCCAATCAGAGAGCAGGATTTTCCCGCTCTCTGACTAACCGCTCCAGACTTGCTGTCTCCTCCATACCTTATATGGTACAGAACACAAAACAGCTGCCAAACTAAAGCTTCAAGAACTTCCACAGACAATTTGCCTGCATAGTATGCTAATTTTCAAAAGTGGATTCACATGTTCAGAGATGCAAGAACCTAATGCTCTATTTAGGAATGTCAAAATCCAGTTCTACCTAGTACTCGCCAGCAGGACTGTTTTGGGATCCCAGAGTTCACAAACTCAGCAAAACCAAACCAAAACAAAAAACCCAGAGCATACAGTCTTTCCATAGCTATGGGTACCAGTTAATATTTTTGGGAAGCCAAGGGTTATATTTGATTGGCCAATAATCCAGACTGAGGCTGTGTCATATACCTAGACACTTTCAGAATTTCTGTGTTTACTGATTTGGAATTTCTCCTTCCCAGTCTCCTTCCCTCCTTTCTTCCACTCTACTATGTTTTTATGTATTTTACATCTCAGAATGTCAAAGGGATATTTAGCAATTCTACCTAGGGAAGTCTCCAAGAATGATAAAAAGAAATCCTGCAAATTTAAGTTGTCCATTCTTGATATAGCCTGAAATTGTTGATCATAGGATACTCTTTAAAATCTGTTTAGGGCTCAGATAGAAAAAGAAAGGATATTGGTTGGGCAGTCTAAGTTAAGTCAGTTGGCAAATATTCCTCAGATTAAATAAGGTTCTGGTGAAAATTAATGTACATGATTATAAATTCTATAGTCTAAAACCTGCTGTTTTTGATTCCTTAGCAACTTTAAGAAACGTGGACTTCAACTTCCAGAATTATGGGAGTTGACGTCTACATATTTTAAAGTTGCCAAAGTTGAGAAACACTGGCATAATTTTGCCCCCAGAACATACATGAGAAATACTAATATTGGGGAAAAAAGTGAAAATGAAAGTAAAGTTCCTTTTTTGCAATGCCCCATTTGGCTCAACCTTGCAATTATTCATAATTCAAGCATTGAGACATATCTATTCCGGTACCCATAATACTGTGTCTTCAACTACCATTTAAGTAATGCTTCATTTGAAACATTCAATTAAGATTTATTTGTTGCTTTACTATTCAGTGTAATCATAAAGAATGCATTTTATATTCATATGGCTGTCATGCATATCTTTTTAGGAGTTTCATTTGTGCCCAACGTTCTCTATAATTAATTAATAGATACTTTAAAATGAGGTTTTGCTCAAAAATCCTGCAAAGTTACAATGGCTCACCTTGAAATGTAGATCTATTAGCCATGCATGAGGGCTGAAGAGACTTTCTGCAATAAGAATTTCTGAGGAAATATTAAACAGAAATAACTAAATACCTATCATTTTGCTCTGAAAGGATGTGAGAAATAAACTTACACAGTTGAAATTTCCTCATTTTGTACGGTGGGTGGGAATGTTTGACATTAATTCATCAAATTATTGAAGAAGATTCTATCATTTTCTCAGAAGACTGTTTTATATAAATGGAATGGTATTTATATGTCTCTATCTTAGACATTATCTCTTTCTTTCACATAAGCTATGCACTTAATTAAAAGTCATATTGTAAACATGTTTATTCTTTAAAGAATTCAGTCTAAGGTTCTGAAAGCTTCAAAATATGTGCCTGAGCCAAGAAAGTTTAGATGACTGTCTAGAATTTGAATTATCAAAATTGATGACCTTCCTGCAACCCATTCTGCTTAAAATCTGCTTCATAAGGGAAGTCCTGTGGGTCAAAGCTAAGGAAAGTCAGATTTATAAACCTGCTGTTCAGTTTGAAGCATAGTGAGAAGTTGTCACTTCCGAAAGCACCAGGCGTCAACTGAGTAGCTTTGCAGACAAGATTAGTGATCAACCCTTTCCTTGTTTGGTTTAAGAATGTATTTAAGAGCACGTCTTCTCATAGCTTTATATTTGTTTGAGTTCCAAAAGTGATATTAATGAGGTTGAAATGTGAAGATGGTTGGTTCTCATTTCCTTAGACAGGCATCTCTTTGGAAAGGGTTCTCAGGAAAACTATCAACACTCTCCCTTCAGCTGTTTCCAATTTTTCATCAGGGTTGAATTGGTAGCTTTCCCTTTTTCTCTTTTGACTTTCTTTGGTAGTCTTGTCTTGAAGCAAATGCACTTGGCTGCCAATTCTACAAGAGTGCCATTTCTGGTAATCTGTGCTACCGTCCTCTTGGTGTTTGTAAGCCCAAAGGTACTTGGTTGTTGCCATTTACTCATGGATTATCACATGGTTTGGTACGTAAGAATCTCATACATATTTTTGTGTACTCATGTATACTGAGGATCTGATTCAATTGATGTTCTAAGTAATCTACTGACAAAAATAAATGTAATGTACTATGTACATTATTATCAATAGGAGAATCTCAAACTATTTTTGAATTGATAGAATCAAATATTCAAGGAGCATTTACAGTTTCTGGGTTTTTTTCTTCTTCTAAGTGCCACAGGTATGTGTGTTGAATGTCAGAATTTTCTTGTGAATAGGTATAAGGCAAAAAACAACAACTAATTGGGAGTTGTAATAGTTCTCTTCTGCACACTGCAATTAGGAAAATATTTTTAAAAATTGAAATGTCTACAAGGATATAGTAGAAAATGGATTCATCACCTTTGAGCCATGTTTTCTTAATCTGTAGTTTCCCACCTACTACGGTTATGTCTTACATAAGATATTTTCAAAGCAGGAAGTGTCTTCTATAGGCACTCTTGAGTACCATTTAGACATCAGAAACCAACCTTCCTTCCTTCCTTCCTTCCGTCCTTCCGTCCTTCCGTCCTTCCTTCCCCCCTCCATAAATATATATAAACACATGCAACTCCTTGATTAGTGTTTTAGTTTTGAGCTTGACAGCAAATTGATAATTTTAATTCAACTTCCTTCCATCCTAGTCAATGTGGTGTAGTGAATAAATTGCTGATCTTGGGGAAACTGATCTGCCCTTAGACACAAACCCAGCTGGGTGACTTTGTCCCTGCTACACTCCTTCAACCCTAGATGAAAAAAGTAAAACTAAAATCTATTTACCAACCTGTAGTAGACCAATTGGTAGATTATGATCCATAGCCTTCCTACTGCAGTCAATTGATTTAGAAAGAGGAGGAGGAAATCAATTTATATTAGTATGATAGTTTGTGAGGTGTGGACAAGCATATTGCATTATCAAAATGAATGTGTGTGGGATGTATAGGCAGTACTTATGTTATCCCTTCCATAATAGTATAAGAAATAAGGCAGGCAATTCACTGACATGTTTTGCTGCTTTCCTTTTTTAATAAAATACAAGCAGATTATAGTGATGTAGTTAGATCATATCTGCATACTTACAAAGCTGCTGGATTCAAAGTTTTTTTTTGCTATTGTTTGTTTTCAGATTTGCATATCAGCAAAGTGCTGTGACAGCTGTGTTGAGCATATGTCCTTTAAGATGAAATTACCTGAAGACAAGGCAATCAGAAGCAATTCGCTTGGTTAATAATCATATAAGAAGGATTAAGGAAAGTGGTTAATAAAATTGAAAGGGAAATGCTAAAAAGAAAACAATAATAGCAAGCACAAGCTGTTGAGGACAATATTGTACCATTAAGTAAATTTTGATCAGTTTGCAAGACAGAGTTTTAAATTACATAGCGCTGCAAAATTATAAAAACATAGATTTTGTGTGTCATATCTTGCAATGAAATTTGCTATAATTTTTTGGCAGCTACTTTGAGGGATTGAATTTATTATTATAAACTATTCTTCTTTTTTCAACTTTTGATATTTTCCAACCCAAACAGCACTTCAAATATGTCAGAAAATAATCTGTGCCACAAAAATAAATTAACCATCTTTGTTGTTATTATAAAGTGCTTTATATTATATTAATTTGTAGACTTATTTTGCCATGTTTTATGCCCATTTATTGTTTCTATCCATTCTTTTAGACTTTTTAAAAATATATTTAATTTTTAATGTAATTTTATTTTATACTTACATTTCTTGCACGCTGCCCTCCTTATGCTGATATTTGACTGATAAAGCTTGAGTTGATCTGAATATTTAAAAGAAATTACATAAAGGGAATCAAGACTCCTTCAGTCTGCTTCTCTGTCTGTATGTCTGCAGGATAACCTAAACTAAATCGGACCAAACTTTATGTGAGAAGATTAGCCAGAAAAAGAAAGATCAAGTCTGAAAATAGACTGGATTAGGCTGGTGACTGTGGAGAAAGGAATTCACAAAACTTTCCTCCCTTCAGAGGCAGTGGGACAGTAGCTCTGATTGCTCCAGCTGAAGTCTTCCTCATTCCCACCCAATGGTACAGTTCCATAAATATGTTGAGATGTTGTCAGTAAAATGGCTGAAAAGAATTCCAGAAGTCATGTGCCAGATCCCTTCCCTAGCTTGATTTCCTTTTTTCCCAGTAGTAGATTGTTATAATCCAATCCCGGGGAGATCAAGTGAGAAACGCATAAAAAGCAGGGCTATCCCTGTCTAACCTTGAAGATTCTGACTGGCCCATACAAAAGGTAAGAGTAATTCCTACATTTGGGTTTTTCCTTCTGAAGAACACCAGCAGAGATAAAAACTTATTAAAGGTATTTTAGATTCAAGGACTTCTATCTCAACTAAAAGGCCAGTGGAATGCTGACTTCCCACTAAAACAACGTACTTCCTCCTTCTTTCCTCCCACTTCCCAGCTACAATATCCATACATCAAAGTGTCACATCTAATTTAGCAGAACTTTCTCCCTAGCATCCTAGAATATTCCAGCCAGTGTTTTTCAACTTTAAGATATATGGACTTCTAGGAGCTAAATCACACAGGATGTTCTTTCAAACACTACAGCTTTCCTTCACAGACAGAGCAAGTCTTTCATCATCTTATATGCTATTACCTATTGATGAGTTGAGAAACTGCAGACTAATTTTCTTTTTTTATGTTTTTCAAACACTTGAAAAATGCTTTTATTATTGTCCCTCAGCAAATGAAATGCACACAGTCCTTTTTAAATATTTTCTGAATATGCCTTTGACCAAGGCCTTCAGCTGCCATGTTTTTTTTCCCTAATGAAACCTTTTAATTCTGTTTTCAACAACTTCATTTTTTTTTCAATGTGATCAAGGCAGTTGACTCTCCAAATAGATTTGCCTGTTTCGTCTCTAATGAAGACAACTCAACTTAATATATGGAAGTAGAAGAAGTTCGTTTTTGGTATTTTCTAAATGTAATGCTAATTTGCAAATGGCTGTTAGTAGTATTCTGGTAATTGGATAATTGGAATCTTTATTCTCTGTTGGAAATAAGGCAGTGTTGTATTTTTTAAATATACAAAAGCTTTCAAAGCTTTGCACAAACTCACAGAAGTAATACTGCTGATGAATTCATAAAAGAATAAAATCGATATACAAGCTTCCAAAGTTGCTATTTGGGCAACCTTGCCCTGGTATCTCTATTAATTTACATGGACATATTTTTAACATTAGTATTGTGTTGAATATTTGTAAAAATAAGATTCTTGTATATTGGATTATTGACATATGTATATGGGTAGTTCTGCCAAAGTTTGATTTGGCTTCACAGATCACAAATTTGGAAAAAGGAGATCCATTATGACTATTTCTATGTATGTGCACAGATACTTCTAATGCAGGGATTTTTGTACACATGTTTCCAATTTGTTTAACTCTTACAAATTCTTATTGAAAGTTCATTTTTGTGCATTTTTAATATGCACATAGTTGGGTATCTGTCTCTGTAAATGCACATGGTGGTGCTGTGAATATTTTATTAAAATTGAAAAGTGAATTTTAGCTTAGTTTTTATAAATTTTCTTTTATGTTTGGCAAGGCCAAAAGAAGGAAGGAAAGAACCTTTTTGATCTATTCATAATGATCAGTTATTGGTTCATGCTTTTAACTTGCTTAATTTATTCCTTATTTGATGATGATGATGATTGATGATGATGACATCCATTCAGATTAGTTTCATTCTAGGTAATTCTATGGGCCTGCCTCTTTACATCTTCCAATCTTAGAATATTTCTTTTAGTCCTTATTTGGTGTAGATAGATAGATAGGAAAAAATCATTTAATTTAGGCCATTTCTTCTTAAATAGTATAGAAAGAATTTGAGAGTTTTTTCTAAATTAAAAAGTATATTTGTCCCTCAGGCAGATAGCTCTAAGTTCTTAGATCTAGAAAGTCTGGGCTTCAATCCCTGTATATTTAACTGCACTTATGGTGCTGAATTAATATTACCGCTTCTTTGTTTCTTACAATCTTTGACAAGCTCCTCATCTTTGACAGCTACACAGTATAAGGATAAAAACAGAGACATTGCTATGCTTGGTATAGTTACATATAGCTTTGTGCCTAAGGCTGCATATGGTCCTGCACCGTTCTAGTGAATACCAAAAGTCAACCACAAATTTTCCTGCTGCTTTCCAATGGAAGACTCATTAAAAGAAGAAAAAAAAGTCCTTCAAATATCCTATAACTGAGAAAAATAGATGCAACCATGCCTATTCAGCATCATTGCATTGTTCTGTAGCAGATCTCAAGGCCCAACAAAGTGCAGCTTCCATCCAGCAAAAGGGCTGTGCATTAATATGGATGTGGAAATTTTTGATTTATTTCTTTAGAAGAAATGACCAATATTTGTAAGTTTCTTCACAAATATAACACAAAGTATATATGTGAATATATACATACTCTGGAGTCCTTGATGCTTTCTGAACTTGCTGTTTGTTTGTTTGTTTGTTTGTGTTTGTTTGCAGATGCTTCATTTCCGGGCTAGGTTAACCCATCAGCTTGCATGAACATGGGTTTGCTCCCTGTTTATATGCAGGAGATTGTTCACTCAGGGATTGCTGGGGTATGTTTTCTCCTTGGTTCTTTGATTAAGATAGTTTTCTGCTTGATTGTTTGCTTAGTGTTAATCCCTCTTATCCGGATGTTGGCTGCTGGCAAAGATAAGCCTGTAAGCTTCCCTGCATATGTGTGTGTCTATACAAATATGTATGTATACATAGAAACTAGAAAAATAGAAAATATGGGGGATATAGAGATGATTTCCTCTTTGCTGCAGCTTGTTTCTAATTAAAATCCATGGTATTGGTTGCATTTTAATCTAGTTCTGGGATCTCTGAAGTAAAAGATGCCTTCCTATCCAAGTCCTTTTGCCTGCTGTTATTTACTACTATCCCCTCTTGGTGTTATGTTGCATTTCCAAATCAGGAGGGAAGTAAAGGTTAATGAAGACAGTGTTATTGCTGGATGAAGCACTAGCTCAGCACAGCCCACAGTCTTTTCTTACCAGTAGTAGAGTTACTGTTGGCACCATCTCTCTTTTCATATTCCACATGTCAAAAGCAGTGAGCTTCCCTTCACATGATGTAGAAAAGCTTCAACAATATCCCTATTCTTATGCTCAGCCTCAGGATGTAACTCTAAAAGTGTTGGATGCAGTTCCCCAAACCCTTGCCAATATTACTTCAATTTACTGCCACAAAGGAGAAAAAGCATTATGCATATTGGGAACAATCCAATTGTTTGTGTTTATTTAATTTAGCTTAATGTAAATTAAACTAGAGCACATGTTCTTTTGTCCTGGATGACCTGTGTCCTTATTCTCAACCTTTTCTTTATTTTGCAGTATGATCCTAGCTCAAGTCTCTTGGGCTATATTTAGGGTAGAGCCATAAGTAACAGAAAAATGAACACATTTAAAAACACAACAGTTCGTTTCCTGAACCTGCTGCATACTAAGCCATTCAGTATGGTTGGAGGATTTGGAGTGATTCATAGTGATTCAGTGATTTAGGCAGATATTGTGTACCTCCTTAAATCCTTGCATAATTAACATTTCACTGGGAGGATTCCAGGAAACCTTTTGATTTAATTGCTGTTAATATTTCAAGCATTACAAGACAAAGCAAATGGTTTGGCATGTTTAGAGCATTTATGTTCTTGTTAAGAAGCACTAATTGGTAATCTAATTCATAGCACATCAGAATCATTGAATCAGATCTAAGGTCTATTTTCTGTGGGCAGAAAACCTTCCTTGGTCTGCCCTTTGTTTCCTCAGTGGATAATGTAGCAATTTGGCATGGATCTGCAGGTAAGGGGGTAGGGAATGCATATCCAAAATTATCTCATAATAATAGTAAGACCAAACTACCTTGCAAGTCAAGAAAAAAAATCAAAAATGTGCTCAAATGTGCTCATATTTCAATCGATATCCTAGATTGAAAGAGATTTTGGTAATGCAATGTTTGATTGTTTTGAAATGGACCTGCTGAATACAGGAAGTAGTCTTATCTTGAGCTACTTCATTGTTCTAGCAGTAATAGTTCCATACTTTCTAGAAATGGTAGCCTGGATTTCAATGGGGTTTCTTTCTGAACATTCAAGGTTTCAGTTTAGACTCTTCTATATACAGGTAGACTTTGACTTACAACAGCTCATTTAGTGACCATTCTAAGTTACCTTGTTGCTCAAAAATTGACTTATGACTATTTCCCCAACTTACGAACATTGCAGCATTCCCATGGTCACATGATCACAAATTCATATTTGTGACGGTTACAGTATAATCAAGGGTCATGTGATTCCCTATTGTGACCATCTGACAAGCAAAGTCAGTGGGGAAACCTGTTTCATTGATCAACCATGTTACTAATTCAACAACTGCAGTGATTCACTTAACACCTGTGGCAAGAAAGGTCATAAAGTGGGGCAAAATTCACTTAACCAGTCTCTTGTTTAGCAACATAAATCTTGGGCTCAAGTGTGGTTCTAAGTCAAGGACTACTTGTACATGTGCATATGAGCTGCAGCATTAAGGATTTCTCCTCCTAGTTTGAGGAGCACCTATCATTTTGTTTGTTGGAATACTTCTAGCTGAGATAACAACTTGAACTGAGTGTTCCATTCAAAATAATCCTCTGTCAGTCAGTTATAGTAAGAAAGAGCAGTTAGACTAAATTAGTACAATTGAAAGCTCAGATCTGATCCTTTCCCCTGAAAAATAATACAGAGCTTTTGGGTTGACATTATAATTTTGCTTCTCTAGATTATCACAGCACCCTTGTCATCATTCTTCATATTTGTTATTTTATTCAAAAGAATAGCCAATGTGTTTTGGTAAGGGTAGGGTTTCCACACAATAGCTTCACTGGAAAAGAAAACTGAGAGATCAAGAAGTAAAACTGTCCAATGGGAGGACATGGGATAGTCTGCAGTCCAGATTGAATATCTTGCCAGCTGTTGCCAGTCTTAAACTTGTCCAAATTTTGAGTGTCACAATAGGATAATGAGCTGTGGGGGGAAGTTTAGAACCTCAGCTGACTGGGAAATCAGTGGAATGATGGGCCTGTATCACTAAAGGGAGTGGGGCAGAACATCAAAACAAATGGAAAAGGAAAAAGTTAAAAGCTACTCATCGTACCATTGTTAACACTCAAAAGAGAGAGGAAGAAGGTAAGTCTAGTATTAGTCATTAGCTAAGTTGAAGAGGTGATCCTTTCTTTGCAGAGTGGTTAGTGAACAGGGAAAGTTAGGCTGCAGAAGAATGAAAGCACTCTTCTCCAAAAAAGTTGGAAACTCATACCAACAAAGGGAGAGTTCAGAGTGAGTGGAGAATTGATAGAGAACATTATCCATGTCTACTCTATGGAAATAATTGACAATTAGTTATAATGACAGGATAAGAAGTCCAGAACTTGCTAATAGCCTGGACAAGATTTTCTTAAACAAGCTTACAGTTAAATTGGAATAAGTGGTAAGTGCAAATATGACCCAAAAGGATCAGTTGCGGCAGTGTTTCTCAATCTCAGCTACTTTAAGTTGTGTGGACTTCACTGTCATCTTGGCTGAGGAATTCTAGTACTTGAAGGCCACACAACTTCAAGTAGCTGAGATGGAGGAACACTGCTGCAACTGATCCATTTTCAGGCATTGGTTATTATGCTGAGGCCTGCAAGAAACTTTAAAACTGCAGGTTGGTCACCTGCATGTTAAGCCTTGTTGAGCCTTCCACGCAAAACAGATTAGACTAAATATTACAAATAAAAGAATTTCCCTACTGTGAACTGAAACTCAGATCTTTCATATTCTTTTCATAATGTTCAATAAATGCTTATCACATCTTTCTTTATATTAAAGCGTATTATATTTACATGCATATGCCAAATCCTCTCTCTAAATCCTAAAATATGACATATTCTTGGATGAAATCCCGTTGATTGATAGGTGATCAGCTTTTCTGTTTCAGTCTCAGCTCCCTTTTGTCAAATGAAGATTCTTTCTTTCTTCTGACAGGAAGGCAACTTCTTGACCTCCACAAAAAGCTGGCAAAACAATCCAATGAGGTTTATATTTTAAGATACAATGCTAATGTCATATACTAGCTTTTTGAGGTTAGCCAAGAAGCAGCTTCTGAAACTTGCTACTATTGCTCCCTTTTAAAGGGCATTAACATATTTTAAAAAGAAAGAATTTTCCCCAACCACAGGTTTGTGGTTTCCATAAATTATCCATTTATCTTATTCTAGTTTGCTTAAAGAAACATTATGTTGACTGTATAAATGCATTTTCATTTTTTCATTAAGAAAAAATGCCTACCCTGGGTTATAACAATCTATTCTAACATAATACATATATCATGGCTTGCAGTTACTTATAGGACAGCATCTTGATAAGTCACATGTCTATCATGCTGGGTAACATCAAGGATTCTTAACTTTTTGTGCTGATGTGCCCACTTAAAGCTTTGAGAAAATTATTAATCTTATAATTAGAATATGTTTCAAAATTATTTATCAGTATACTACCTAACCATCCCACCTAACCTCTCTTTTGTTATCCAGTTACAAATCCATCTGATGGTGATGCTGACTATCTCCCATTTTTCTATCTTACAAAGAAGTAAGTTATGAGCTATCTACTTTGTTGAATGCTTTACTGATATCTAAGTATACTATGTCCACAACATTTAGCTGATCTACTAATTTAGTCATTTTATCAAAGAATTACTTTTTTCTGGAATAATACTACTCCCCTGCTGACATTGTTTTTATCAGGGGGGTGCATTAAAGTATGAAGTTCATTTGGGACAGGACTACTAGATCTGGGTTGCAAAAATCTTCATGAACAAATTATAACTCTTAACTCTCTGCTGCTAACCCATGGTTATCTGGATTTCTCAATTTTTTTAAATGACAAAATAGCAATAGGTAGAATGTTTCCATTGAATGAGACATCTTCCTGAAGTGAAATATTAAATATGAATGTTATCTCCCTTTAGGAGTTCAAATGTATTTATATAATCCCCAAGTATGCTTTGTGAGGTAACTATTTCTGATCTTTCTTCTTACTTGGTTTTTCTTTAACTGTCAGCATTTTGTTGTTCACTGCATATTTAAATAAAATAGATTTTAAAGATTACTTCTGTTTACATTTGTTATTACAGCCAAGGAAAAAACAAAGGTCTTGAGACTGGTATCATAGGGCAATAAAGTTTAGAATGTGTATAAGAAGGCAAGTGATGCCATATTCATCATGCCACAGTCATATAAGCAACATGCAAATGACATGAATTATATAATTCATGTCATTTGCATGTTACTATGTTCCCCCATGAGGTCACCACATGCTTATGATTGGAATAGAGGGAATCAAGAGAGTGATAAACAGAATCACTTTTCACTACCACTCTCAGACATGAGAATTCTCATATCTATTCCCCGCTCTTACATGTTAGTTAATACTATATTGTATTTTAATTTGATTCTAGCAGTTCACTTCCTCATTCAGAGTTAGTTTCTTATTTGGATGGCTTGGCTTTGATTTATTCATTGTGATTGGCATGGACCATAAAGAATTAGAAGCTGCACAATTCTCAGACCACAGTGGCTCTTCCTAGAAATGTCCGTAGTATAGTTTTGTCTGATTCCTTTTTCTGTATTTCAGAGTTTACCATGAGCGCTTCTTGTACCGGCTTCCCTCCTTCACTTCTTTCTTATCCCTCTCCTCTTCTTATTTTTCTAATCCCCTTGTAGTGAAGAAACAGGATGATGCTTCCCCCTCCCCCTCCCCAGGAGATTCTCCACCTCAAACTGCCATATGGGTTTAATGCATAATGCATGAGAAACTGTGCAAGGTTTATATGATTCAGAAAGAAGAGCAGCAGAGGATAAGCTCAATTGTTGTTAGAAAATCAAACAGCATTTCAACATTGTCCTAGGTATCTCTTTGCAACTTAATAAGCCAGGTCCAAAACCCTTCATTCTCTCCTTTACCCATCCAAAATCACTGAAAGTTCTTCTGCCATCATCCAACAACTGGTCAAGGATACTTTGTGATGTCCTGCTAATCACAAGTCTGTTCCCTTTGTCCGCCCCACCCCACCGTTGCTTGAAACTTCTATTGTTTGTAATAACAATACTTCAAATCTTCTATGATCAGCTGAAAAGGACTGATCATGCATTGAAAACGGCTTAAATAGATTCATTTAAAATAAAATATACAGTGTCACCTACCCAAGCCCTGAGGACTTTCCTTTTAAACAACTGAGTCCACTTAATTTACCAGGAATCAGGTACCAAGGGATATTATCAGGCATCAAGGGATATTATCCTTTTCTGTAACAAACTACATGTACTCTCGAAGCATCGAAAGTGGTCTGATTGTAGTTTGGTTCTCATAACAGAATACAGTAAGCTGCTCTGAATGTTTTTTAAGTTGCAGAGAACTGACAAATTTAATAAATACATAGACAAAATGGACATAAAAGATTTAAAAGAAATAATAAATCAAACCATAAAGCAAAATAGAACTCCCAATAAAGGGATTAATATATGATACCAAAGACAAATGCCTCTCAACCTTCAGGACACACTATGACCATTAGAGAGCATAAAAAGTAACCCTCTGTGTTTGATTCATGGAGTTTCCACAGTTTCCAGAATAGCAAAAAAATTTTTTTGCTCTTACCTCACCAGAAACAAAAAGAAAATAAATTATGAGCTTCAATATTTATTGTATGCATTTGTTTGAACACTTGAAAAGAAAAAAAAAACCCAAGACGAAAAAAAGACCAGTTATGATATAAAACTATTCCTTTTGTGCTGCCTCATTACTTCTGTTTTAAGCTTCTCATACTGAGCTATTGGTAAAATAACAAGGGAGATTTGATCGCTTTAATCATGATTGTAGGTTACAGTGAAAATTGTTCTCTCTCTCTCTCTCTCTC
>JAEANM010006833.1:0-18266 GCA_017656035.1 Myanophis thanlyinensis
GAAGATGGATAGAGTATATTCGAAAGAAATATGGGACAATGAAGTTCCATTTGGCTTATGAATAGTTTTATGATATTTTTAATTTTGTATTGCAATTGTTTTTTGAAGATGAGTTAAAGTGTGTTCTAAATTTGTTAATTTAAGTAGGGAGTTTTTTTTTTTTTTTAGGTTAAGATTGCTTTTCATGTAACCCTGGGTATAGCTCTGGGAAGTGGGGGGGAGGGTTATGGTGGTGTATATAAAATAAAAAAAAATTAAAAAAATGTTAAAACAAAAAAAGGAAAAACAGAATTAGAGGACAAATACATGAAGAAAGGGTGAATGGGGTTGCAGCAAAGGAGAAGGCCAAGGGACTCACGATTAGATGGAACTGAAAAGATCCTCAAAAAGAGAGAAATGAGAATTTTAAAGAACAAAATGCAGTATGGAGTATATAAACAGGCAAAAAAAAAGCTTACAAGGGTAGAAAGTCTTGAAGAAAGGAATGGTGCTTTTGGTGTTTCCCTGTCTTTTTCTTACCTCGTGCTTTTAATTTCTTTGACTCTTTTCTATTCTTTTCTGCGTTCTGTGAAATATTGCTTATTTAAAACAGTAGCATCATGGTATATATGCATGTAGTTATGTATGAAAACTGAGGACTTACCTATGAATATTTGCACATGCCATCAATGCATCAGCACTTTGATCTTTATATCCACAAGTAAGGAAGATTTTCTGTATGTGAATTAATTTATCATACGATTCCAGCAATATTGTTGCCAACTCATCAGAAAAACCACTAGTATTAATGAGATATTTAACCAAATCTATCTGTATATATGCTTTCCTGCATAGAAGAGTATATGAACAACATATGGTCAGAGATTTCCTCCAAAGTAGCACATATATTTAAGCAATTCTTATTGTAATAAAAATAGCACCTTGGCTAACATTTAATCAATCAATTAATTAATTAGTACAGCAAAGCAGAAAAGCAGAAAAATCTAATGTTACACTCAGTGGCAAAGAATAAATTTCAGCTTGTTTGTAAAAAATTGAATAAATAAATATCAAATAAATCTATGACCAAAAAGTGAAAGTTGGACAGGCCTTTTATTTATAATTTCTCTACACAGGTAGTCCTCAATTACAACAGTTCATTTAGTGACTGTTACAACTACAGTGAAAAAAGTGACTTATCACCCTTTTTTCAGACTTATGACCATTGCAGTCTCCCCATGGTCAACTGGTTCATATTTATGACACTTGCAGTGTCCCATGGTTATGTGATCATCTTTTGCAACCTTCTGATGAGCAAAGTCAATAGGGGAGCCAGATTCTCACAACAACCAAGTTATTAATTTAACAATTGCAGTAATTCACTTAACAAACATGGCAAGAAAAGTTGTAAAATGGAGTAAAACTCACTTAGCAAATTTCTCACCTAACAACATAAATTCTGGACTTAATTGTGGTCATAAGTTGCAGACTACCTGTATTAGAAATAATGTATATAATGGCCTGTGTAATAAAAAAAGTTGTTACTGCACTCAACAGCGTCCCTTGCAGGTGGGATCAAAAGTGATAAGACAGTGTCATGGCATGGCAGTTCAGTCAAAGTCCAGGATTCCCCTTTATGCAGGTTAGAAACTGGGAGGTCATGAGTTCTAGTTCCAACCTTAGCCACAAAGCCAACTGGATGACTTTGGATCAATCACTTTTTCTCAACTGTAGGAAAGAGGCAATGGCAAATATTTTCTGGCCAAAAAAACTTCAGGAACTAATCCAGGCGCCAGTTTACTTTAAAAAATTATTCCTATGGCAACATAAAAAAGTTCAATGTACAAAAGGGGCAGAGCTTTACTCACACACCTGCAACTGCCATCTTAGCTTTTTAAAAACCTTTCCCTTCACTCAGATGCTGGTGATTCCACTGGAAGCAAGTCTCCTTGCTAATTATAAATTAGGAGGGGTCTACAAAGATGTTATTCAATCCAGATGCTCCTGTTTTCACAGTCGCATAGCATTATCTCCCTAAAGCAGCAGAATATTTTTTCTAGGCCTATGTGGAATTCTGAAAAAAAAAGTTGGATTGCTTTAAACAGGGCTGTCAAACTCGCAGCCCACAGGCCAGTTGTGTCACGCACTGGCCACACACACGCCCGGTTTAGCAAAGGGGGGAAAAGTCCCGATATGTCACGTTATGCCACCATATTGATGCAAATTTGACACCGCTGCTTTAAAGCAAAGAGCACATCTGCTCACACAAGACCTAAAAACAACTGGATCATTTTCAAAGCAGGCACGATTTTATTAAACTAGGTCCGTGATGGTGAACCTATGGCATGGGTGCCACAAGTGGCACGCAGAGCCATTTTGCTGGGCACACAAGCTGTCGGCCAACTTACCTCCAGCTCAGCATGCACATGTGATTGTGCATGCACGTATGCATGATTGCAGAGACCCAGCTGGTCTTCGGGCCTCTGCTGTGCATGTGCGCGATTGCAGCAGGAAATCCAACTGATCTTTGGAGCTCTCCTGCTCATGCACACACGATTGCTCATATGTGTGTGAGTGCCTGCGTGCAGCACGCATGCACTGCATGTGCAAAAGGTGCATGCATGCGTAGATAGTGATCATGCAGAGCACATGGAGAACCCGCACGCAAGGGTGGATGGCACATGCAAAGCACGTACTTTACGGCACTCGGTAAGTAAAAGGTTCGCCACCACTGAACTAGGTTAATAGATTGAGGAGGCTGCAATGTTATTTCCGAGGAGGCATGTGGAGGATCGCAAACTATAATACTAATTTAACTTGTAATAATTACCTGGCTTCAAAGCATGCTATTATAAAACCCAGTTCAGATTCTCGGTTGGGTCTTTCCTTTGATAATGGCCTCAAGACATTTATGTTTTTTTGCAGAAAATGGCAAGCCTGCATCTAAGAGAAAACGGGTTGTCAAAAATACTAACAATGTATTTCAGGATAAACCGTATATCCTTCTGATTCTGCAATGCAAAGGAAAGCTGGAATAAAACTGTAAACATGGTTGTGGTCACATGATTTTCACTTAGTGACCATTTTGCTACAAACCAATTGCGGTTGCTAAACGAGGACTGCCTGTGTTGATAGCTAGTATTAAAAGAATAATCTGTTCAACTATAAAATACATACTGGATACATTACTGGATATTTCAGTTAAATAAACAACTTGTTTACTTACCATTTTTTCATTTATTTCCTGGTCATCACCTAAAATTGCATCGGTGAGAGCAAAAGTGCTATCGTGCCAAAACTGATCATTTCCACCTATCAAACGGGCCTTTTCAAGCAGTGCCTTTGCTTGCCCATGGTTTTTTTCTAAATTAGCTAGCACAGCTAGAAGATAAAGGGAACTTGATATACCACATGGATCATTCATTTCCTAAAAAGAAGAGATTTCAAATATTTTTAATTTTTAAACATAAGTTAGAACATTATGATCAATAACATGTCAGAGCGTTCCATTCTATTCCGTTCTGTTCCAGGTCTTTATATATTGTGAAAAACAGATTTCAGAACCTATCCTCCAAGTTTCTGTCATTTATAACATTAAAAACTTTTTTTAGAATAATTTCAATTCAATTCAATCAGGAAATGAGGAATAGCTTCTTTAAATTAAGACAATTTATCACAGAATTCGTTCTTTCCGAATCTTGAGACATAAAACGGCGGCAATTATTCTATACACTTATCTTGAAGTAAGTCTCATTGAATTCAGAGAGGTTTACATTTGCACTGCACTAAAACGACTATACCCTTGGCTCAATATTTTGCTTAGTTTTGAAACCAACCGTTCACATTTGAATAATTTGAGTAATAGTTGCTAAGTCAGTTTTTACTGAAGGAAGTCTTTACCTTTCTTTAGGAAAGAAGATGGCAAGTTCAGCAGCTGCAGCTTTAAGTAATCCTTTAATTCAAGTAAAGTACTTAATTTTTAACGTTTATTGAAAGAGATAAGACAAGCAGAAGGATATATGGTTGGCATTGTTCTTTTAATAAATCCATATAAGAGTTCTTTTTGGAAATTCAACAATGAAATTTTAATATTTTACATACTTTACACCTTAGGCTGGGGTGTCAAACTCAAGGCCCAGGGGCTGGGTCTGATCCATGGGGTGCTTAGATCTGGCCCATGGAAACAGCAAAGGATCGGCCTGCAATACCTTTGCCAGCAAAAATAGGCTCCTGAGCTGTGTGTGTGGCTGCAATGGCTTCCTGCAACCATCTGTCAGAGAAAATGGAGCTCGGGAGGGTCACCTCCATTTTCTCTGGCAGAAGGTGGCAGGAAGCCATCACAGCCATAAACGGAGCTCAGGAGCCTATTTTCGCTGGCAGAGTGCTTGGGCCACCACAGGTGCCCCTGACATGAGTGATGTTGAGTAGGCCCCGCCCTCCTGTCACCTCAAGATTAAACACAACCATGATGCGGTCCTCAATGAAACTGAGTTTGACACCCCTGCCTTAGGCAATCTTTCAATTCAGCTCTTCTTTTGGAAAACAGTGAATGTTCTGTAAATGCAGCTTTATTATTTATTTTTTAAAAAAGTTTTAAAAGCTCTGAAATTTGACAAACTGAAACAAGGCCAAGTCACTTGAGTTTCTGACAAGTATGCTATTGTTGATCAAGAGTTGTGTACCTACTGTTGTAAAACTAGCCACAATTCTTCCTCTTATTGATAGTTGTAAGATATATATTTCCTGGAAATGACAAATCAAAACAAACAGTTGGTGACGTGCATTTTTAACAACAACATTTTTTATTAAATTACCTGAGTTGCTTGGTGAGCTTCTGAGAGTAGTAATCTTGCTGGCTGATATAAACATAGCTGGATTAAGACTTCAGCTTTTTTAATCCACAAGTAGGGGAGAGAAAGCCCATTTAATTCTTTTTCAGTAACTGCATTGAGTTCCAAAATCTGTAAATAATTTATTATAGAGATTATTCTTTTAAAAATATTTACATTTTAAATCATTAATTATAAATTAACATTATGTTAAAATAATATGGACTAAAAAGCTCAATCAAGGTACATAGCACAGTATGTAGTTAATTTGATAGTTTGCCTTTTTTATTAGGAGAGCAATAAAAACATATACAGGCAGAAAAATGGGTTGAATTGCCTTGCAACATTCATGCATATATGTAAGAGGAATATTGGTTACCTTATCTTTTGCAGTAAATAGCTTCTTTCTTTGCTCTGTATCTAGTTCTGTCCAATCTAAATTTTTATTTTCCATTTGGTTATCCTGTATGGCATTCTCATTTTTAAATGCAATCTCTTGCCTAAATCTGAAGCAGGGAAAGAAAATATTAATGTACAGTAATTGGTTAACATAGATATAAAATCCCATTATATAATTAGCCTATTATCAAGTATGGTATCCCCTTCAACTTTGTTATGCCAGCAGAGTAACCTGTATATTTATGAAACTTATTACTGCAATCAATTTTGGAACTTCATGAAAGAGATGGGATGGGATTTTAACAAATTTTGGAAAGGTACTTATGAATGCTCCGAGGCATATACTGTAGGCTACTTTAGACTGGAACATATATCAATTTGTTACAAATTGAATACAAACCTGTCACTTAAGTATGCCATTTGTTACATACCTTCCTTGTTCCTTTTCATTAATAAAGATGTCACCCACTGCCTTTTCATGGAAAGAGGCTGCTTGATACATTTTTAAATCTAAACATATTTTGGCAAGCCTGTGAAAGCAAATGAGACAGTATTACACTGGTATTATATATATAACTCAGATGCAAGCATACATACATACATACAAATTGACGAAGAAAAATCTGATTCAAATCTGCATTAAAAACAAGTGATGTTTCCAGTAAAAATAAATTTAGGGTAAAATGTCCTCAACCAACAGTGATTTTAAACAGCAGGAGGAGGAGATGCAGAGAAAACTTCAATTGTGAAGCCTAATTGAAAAAATGGATTATTCCTAGATCCGTTTAGAATTGTATTTAGCTTCATATTTTAAAGCAGCAATGTAATAGGCTGAATTATCAACCATTGCTTAAAAGAAGCAGTATAATTGGACCTTCAATAAATTAGAAAATTATTCAGCACAAAACTTGCAACAATTTCAAAATTAGTTCATACAGCCAGAATCACACAGAGAGCTGTGCTTGTCTGGGAAACTCAGATGAAACTTATCCAAAGTAGCCAATGGTGGTTGTGATTACAACTGGAGTGGAAGAATGGTGGCTGGAAAGCAGATGTTTAATGCTCTTTTACCTGTTACATCTCCCAGCAAAGGACTCCACACCCATTGACGATTGAGTTTCTGTATATGCTTTTGTCACATAAAAAACAATGAAATATGGAAGAAGCAGCTTCCAAGTACTGGTACATACTACTGCTATACAGTGTATGTACTACCCTCTTTATTATTTCTCAAAAGGGTAATATTGGATATCTGGACTATAGTTTGCAAAGGAATATGTTTGGCATATACAAAAAACAATGTATTACTTGGGAGATCTCAAACATTATTTGTTCCACAATAAAGATTCTAAACTAGGTATTCTAGAATAAATGATTCAAATTAATAATTTCAATAGCCACTGCTATACAGATTATGTTTCCATAGTTGGTCTAAAGGTATCAGTTTTCACAGGTAGTAATTAACTCATCTTTCCAAAAGGTTTCATCAGATTGTACAAATGAAGTGGTTGATAGGGATCAGAATGGGGACTAAGGATCCAGATTAAGTATTAATGCATTAGTTATACTGTGGTCTCAAATAAGGTGGTGAGAGAGATGGTTTTTCTTAGTGATCACATTGCTTTGATAGCATGTTTTTCCACCATAGAATAGTTATTGTATCCTAACATTTTTTTTCTGCATTGCAAGGGTAATGCAAGAGTTTTCTTTCTATATTACAAGAATTAACTTTATGCCCAATTCTAGTGGCTTTTCCCCAGTACAGATAGTTCTTGCTTGGTGACAGTAATTGGGGTCCTGAATTTCTGTTGCTACCATTGTGGTCATCAATACTGATGTCACATAATACCATCAGTTAGTGATGGCAATCCTCACCATCCCTGTTGCTTTGCCAAGTGAGGATCATGTGTTGTTAAGCGGAGACCACCTTGAAAACATCGTCTTCCTGTTGGCTTCCAACAAGCAAATGGGGAAGTCAGCAGGAAATTACAAGTTCCAGGAGGCTCACCAACAAGCTGGTGAAGCATGAGTGCATCAGAGACAGAGAATGGCTATTGGGTGGGGGAAGGTATGTAAACTGATTTCTAAGCATAGGATCACAATCACATAACTGTGGTGGTGGTGGTATATTTATGAGGACCCATCATACATACCACTTGTTCAGTGCCATTGAGTGATCACTGAATGAATATTCATTAAATGAACGTAGATAAGAAAGTCATGAGAAGGTATGCACGGATATCAAGAACCAAGTGCTAATATCCAGCATATGATAGTGTATCATTCTCAAAAGCAGTAACAGTAGGACTATGATAAAATCTAACTTATGATTTAATTGTGTCAAATTCTGATTATGTCAGGATCAAAGCCGATCTAATTGTATTAAGGCCTGAGAAATATATCTATGTATATGTGTGTATATATAACAAAGTAGGAAACCCAATTATATAGTTGGCAGTGATTAATTTAAATCATTAAAAATAAACAAAGCTCTGTGGTTTTCTGGCAATTTATAGCTGAGTCCTCTGAGGGCTACCCTATGGCTAACCCCTAAAAGCTACCTATTATAAAGGAAACACTCTCACTATCTGTCTGAGAAAAGCATTTATTGAACTATTTTTGGTGATGACTCAGCTAATATATTGATCTTTGAATTAAGTCAAGAATGTATTCATGGCCAGCCACTAATATCCTCCTTTGACATTTCTAAATTAATCTCGCAATTGAAAAATGGAAAGGCCACTTGGGGGATATATGATTCCACTGAACTACTGAAAATGAACATTGATTGGTAAGCTCCAACTTTGGTGACCTTATTCACTTTTCTAAACTGCTTCTTTCAGATCCCTGAGGACTCGGCTGATCTATTATTGCAACTATTTAAAAAAAAACAACCAGGATGGATTTAATCCAATCAATTATCATTCAATGATTTACAAAGTCCGATCAGCAAATTACAGTTACATTTTTTATATTAGAAACTGTTAGATGAATTAATGCTGGAAAATATTCTGTCAGAGGAGCAAGTAGGGTTGAAATAGATCAGTTTTAGGCCAATATATTAAAGTGTAGTAAATTAGTAGCTCCCCATCCTTCCAGGAAACTTAATGTTTGATTGTAGCTCTTAAATCAAGGTTTGATTTGATTCTTAGTGACAAGCTCTGGAGGAATTTAACACTCTTCTCTATGGCCTGCTGATTATCACTTCTAACGAAAAAAAAAATCAAAATTATAGATGGATAAAGATCCAAAATAATAGCCAACAAATGTGAATATCTAGAGCAAATTACATGTTTTAAATATGCTGAAGCTACTTTTCAGTTCTCTTGTGTTGGAAGAAACCATGATTCATCCAGAGCAATATTTTAAGTTTCTTTTTAAATCAAGATATGTTGTGAATTTACAAAATTGACATTTGCTTCCCCAGCATGAAAGATACACAAATATCCCAACAACCTTCTAGAACAGAGGTATCAAATTCACAGTATCACATGTCCACCCATTTTAGTGAAAGGGGAAAAGTGACAATATGTCATGTGATGACAACGTGACACCACGAGTTTGACATCTCTGTCCTAGAAGGAAATAAGCTATTGCTTACATCAGCAGGAAGAGATTCCCTCAGCTGCTGTGTTTTTCAGGTGAAGAAATGCTTTGCCTTTTAAAAATCTGAATTAAAACACTAGGAGAAAAGGAACGAGGTGTGATGTGAAGGAGCAAGAAAGAGCCAAGATGTTCCTACAACTTTAATTCTAAGCTGGAATTGGTCCACTAAGTATTTGCTGGTGAAATACTTGAAAAAAATATTTTCCAGGGAGAAAATTAATACAGGGATAACTTTAATTCCAATCTATTCATGAGAGATATAAGGAAAAATGAACTAAGTATGAATTTTGTTTGATCTCCAGCAAGTCCTCAAATTATGACCATTCATTTAATGATTGTTCAAAGCACTGAAAAAACTGACTTATGACTGGTCCTTACAATTACAACTGTTGCAGTACCTGTGGTCACATGATCAAAATTCAAGCACTTGGTGACCAGCAAGTATTTATGACAATTGCAGCTTCCCAGAGTCAAGTGATTGCCATTTGTGCTTTTCCCAAGGGGCTTCAAAGAAGCAAAGGCAATAGGAGAACTGACCTATTCAACAACTGTGTGATTTAACAACTTGCTTAATAATTGCATGATTTCCTTATTGACTGCAGCAAGAAAGGTGATAAAATCTATTGTGACATGCTTAATGGCTGCATCATTTAGCAACAGAAGTTCTGGTTCCAATTGTCATAAGTTGAGGACTACCTGCACTGTATTGTACTCTGCACAATTGTCTCAGCATTTGCTTTCAGTAAGCGGATACAATATGTTTCATGCAACTTGGAGTCTCTTCAAAAATTTCACTTTAAAATTATAAAGAAGAAAAAGAAGAGCATATTTCATTTCACATAGATATTCCATAAATTTAGTTTTTATGCTCCATTTTACATACAGATGGCTTACAGAACAACTCCATACACTACATGTTTATTTCCACTATTTTCAAAGCAGTTTACTTCTGGTTAACAATCTATAGCTGCAGGTAATTTACTACTTAAAAAGGGAACAGTTAGTCAGTCACTGCAAGCCACGGTTTAAAAACTGCTAGGAGTACCATGAACCAAGAAAGTTCTATAGGATTGTCTTAGATGCATAAAAGACAACCTATATTAAGAACTGTGTTGGCATAGTGGTTAGAATGCAGTATTGCAGTATTGCTGGTTAATTTTTCCCACTGCCAACAGTTCGGTTCTCACTGGCTCAAGGTTGACTCAGCCTTCCATCCTTCTGAGGTCAGTAAAATGAGGACCCAGATAGTTGGGAGCAATATGCTGGCTGTGTAAACTGCTTAGAGAGGGATGTAAAGCACTAGGAAGCAGTTTATAAGTCTAAGTGCTATTGCTATTTTGAATCAGCTTCTTGTCCTACAGTGATAACTGTTATAAACAAAATACATATATACACAGAGTATACATTCAGCATAAAAGTTTCTAAACAAATACTTCTGGAGGCAGATATTCCAATTTCAGTCTCTTTAAATTTGCAGAAGTACTCTACTGGCATGCAATACAATCTAAGAGGCTTTGGAACAATGAAAAACGTGAGCTGAGATGTTCCACCATAAAAACAAACAAACAAACAAACATAAATTTATCAGTGGCCAGAAAGAACATTGAAATGTTTCACATTGACTAAAATGTAATGAATACAAACCTAAGATGGTACAAATTTGACAGACTTTTGCTTTCAACAACATCGTGAGCAATGATTTCAGCCAAGTGTAATAGTGGAAAAGTCATGTGAGTACATAACATTGACTGTAGTTCATTAAATAAAATGTTTAAGTAATACAAGGTGCGTGTCTAAAATCAAAAGAATGACAAACAGATTCATTATGATGGCAATATTTGTTTTTCAAGTGTACATTTTCAATCCCGCCCAAAAGGCTCCTGAAATAATCCCATAAAGGCAGATTTCTATACAGTACTACTAAGAATGTAAAAGTTTGCAAATAACTAAGCATGTACAGACTTACACAGATGCATGTGAGGATAACAACATTTCATATTTTGAGTTACTAAATAAACTATCTTTGCTGCTTACCTGTACATTTAACACTTTGGAGTGACTTTCAGATGTTACAACAAAAAATACCCCAAATACAGGTAGTCCTTGTTATCTGACCATTCACTCAGAGACCATTTAAAGTTACAATAGTGCTGAAAAAATAACTTTACACCTGTTTATGACCATTGCAGCATTCTTCAATCATATGATTGCTAATAGGGACAGTAGTTGTTCTGTGCCTATCTTTTTATTCTCTTTTTCTCCCCTTGATTGATTGGAGAGAAAGGGATTGCAAGAAAGCAAACTGTTTGCTCTTCTACACATCAATAGCAATACATTAGCTGCCCGGGGCTGACAACCAGGTACTCTACGCAAACAGCTTATAGTATTCTTTTGAATCTCTCTTCAATTTTTCTGCTCTATGAGGAGGGGCATTAGGAAGTCAGGCAAAGGAGATATTGCCTATAGAAATTGCTTCCCCCATCCCCCAGTGGAGAGATTGAAAAGGAAGAGATTTCAAGTGAGCACTTTAAGTTGTTTATAAAGAATGTCTGGCTTCCAGTCCCTTGGCTAGCAGCATAATAGCGACCAGAATAATGTTGTGCAACTGAAACAATTTGTAACTAAACACACCCAAAACCAAAGAAATGGTGGTAGATTTTAGGAGGAACGCTCCCATACTACCACCTGTTACCATACTAGACAACACAGTAGTAACAGTGGAGACTGTTAATGAAAGTCCCCTGTTAGGAGAATGAGTACGTTCAGAGAAGCGTTGTGAGAGTGGTGTTGCAGAACACACAAACTAGCATACAGAGACACTGAATTGTAAAACAAATAGGTTTTTACTTCCGTGGAAAATAGAGGTATGCAAAGTCCATCAATCAATCCAAAATCATACATGGTTAAGACAGTCAGTCATCAATGTTTGCAGTTTAGGGATAATCCAAAAAACACAATCCAGAGTCAAACAGTTCAGTACACAAAGCTTGCAAAACAGTTGCAACTCACAGTAAGTCACGCTGATCAGGACAGGACATTCAACAACCAGTATCTAACAATCAGAAACTAACAGTGATTCTGGCTCCATCTTATGGCCGCTTGAGGAAACAGCAACCAATCACATTTACAGCAGTAATTAAAGATACAGTATTGCTATCATGGTTTATATATTGCCAACCCAACTGTTAGATTACATTCCTAACAGAGAGCTTCAAATTTCTAGGTTCTATCATATCTAAAGACTAAACTAAACACAAGAACAGTTTTTTCCTGAACACCATTGCTCTGTTAAACAAATTCCCTCAACACTATCAAACCATTGACTAAGTCTGTATTACTATTATTCATCTTATTGTTCCTGTCATCTATCTCCTCCCACTTATGACTATAACTACATTGCTTGTATCCATTACGATTTATATTGTTTATTGTTTGCTAGTATGATTTGATTGCTTATTTGTACTTTATATCATTAACATGATTGATGATCATGTTAATGATATAGGGTACAAATGTTATGATTCTTATGATTTTTGACGAGTGTATATTTTCTTTTTATGTACACTGAGAGCGTATGCTCTCAAAGACAAATTCCTTGTGTGTCCAATCACACTTCGCCAATAAAGAATTCTGTCTATCTAGCATTGTTTTCAATGTGTACAAAACAGCATTCAAGTTTTCCAAAGAGCATGAGAATGGTTAGGAGACAAGCAAAAGCTGAAAGTGCGAGTTATCTCTGTTCAAGTTATCTCTGTTCAATCTCAAAGGAGTCATAATCATGTGATTTCCTACTTAGTGAATGCTTCACTTAGTGGTATAGTTATTAGTCCTCATTAGGATTGTTAAGCACGATACAAGGACTGCCTGTAACTTCAATATATAATAATAATGAACAAAAGAAGCTAGAAACAAGTCACAGCTGGAAGTACAAAAGAGAGAGGAATAGATAATTACTCACAGGTGCTAAAATGGTTTCTCTGTTCACAGTACAACCACTTGAGTCCTGTTTAAAGGCTTCTCTTATCTCATCAGGGCACTCAAAGCTAGCCCATTCCTCCACATTTCCAGGCAAGACATCAATTGGCCCCTTCCTTTTCACCTTCTCTTTACTGGTTGAGCGTATCTGAAAATTGGAGTCTTATGTTTAAGAAAGTTTCTTTTTTTGTTAACATAAATGAAACCAAAATACCACATTAAAGGAAATGTACCTTGTTTACATCTTTTGGGGATTTCTCTTTATCTTTCTTAGGAGGGGTTGTGGGTGAACCCTGAGTAGCATCAGGCTTTAGGTAAAAAAAAAGAATCAATGATTGATATTTCTGTAATAATACATTCAGTTCTACTAATGTTTTTTTCTTAAAATAAGTCTCAACTCTTCTCATGGGTTTAGTCTAGGATTTCTAAGCACAAATAATAATAAAAAGCACTGTAATATTTCAGCTGTGAAAATGACTTTCTTTATTGTCTTTCTTAAACAGATAGAAATTCCAAATTTAGGAATATTAAAGAGATAATATTTAATCCTTCAGTCTAATAATAAGGAAGGAAAAAGCCACTATTTATTTATTAAATTTATATGCCACCCATCTCTCTGCCAAATGACAATGGGTGGCTTACAATATTATGAATAATAACAGAACAATTACAGGAATTATAAAACATTTCTTATATGTGCCCCAAATTAAAAGATGCTTAAAAATAGCAGGAAAGTGACAATCAATCATCAGTTTCATTTTAGACAGTTGAGTCTACATGAGTAAGATTCTGTGAATCTCCATCTCACCTTGTTTTATAAATGGTCACTGCTACAGAATTTGTGATGATTATGCTCATGAATGTTTTGACAGTGTAAAGTTCTGTGGCAGCATATATGTGATGTATACATTTGTTTCCAAGTAAAAAGCATTCATTTCACTGCTAATATGTTCTCAGAAAGAAAAGTAGTAACAGAGGTGTCAACATTTAACTTCTCTACATATTATCACATTGTCACCCTTATGATCCTGAAAAACCACTTCTTCTAATTTATGCTGATACATGCTGTCAGATCAATGAATCTGGAAATCCAGATGTTCTCTACTTATGGTTTAGAAGTATTAACAGTACTCTTATTCAATAACGTAACATTTATGGAACTTGGCAGTATTTGTAACAAGCCATATGCTTCATGACATATCTTAGCTGTAACACAATTATGAAATTATGCCCTATCTGTTAGCTATGTCATTGGCATAATGACATTATGGCATATGTATGATTGTTCTGCCCCCCTTCTCTTCACAAACTCCCCTCACAAACACTCACGATGGGAGGAAATGTTTGGATATGAAGACCAGATCAGCTTTTGAGGGAGAGTACATTACCTTTTTTGCATCTTTTTTGTCTTTTGATTTTGGAGTTGCTGATTGGGCTGGTGAAATTTTGTTCTGCGCCTTTAAAAACAATCCTGCTGTTGTGAATGACATCTGAAAAATAATTACATTTACTTTGGGGAAGAAAAAAAATCCAAGAAGTACAATTTTTAATTCAATTAAATGCTGAATTTCTGTTATGGAAAATAAAACACAATATTACCGAGAATAAACCTTTTTTTAAAACAGATTTATAGATTGTCTTTACCTTCTGTACAAAAAAGTTTCTATACATAAAAGTTAATGTCATGTATCATAATAGATGTTAGTTTAAGAAAATTCCTAGAAAAGTAAAAGGATCTTTTCAAACTTCTTTTTCAAAAACTTAATTCAGCCAACCAGTACAGTATGATCTATTTTGTACCCCTAACTTTTTACTAATTTTAAGGGGGAACTTTTAAAAAAAAATATTTTCTTAAAATGGCGGGGGAATATTGGTTTCTATCAAGAGCGGAGCCACAAAGCCTGTAAACTCTGACTGTTTTTCTTCCTTGGTTGGGCTGAGCCAATAGGTTTGTAAAGTAATAAGTGATCTACTACTTTCCTGATAACATACATTGTTACATTTGTGCTCTGATTTACTCATTTTGATATATTTCAATCTAGGTTACACTTTTTTTTCTAGAAAACACAGTTAGACTGAGATTCTGAAAGCTGAAAGCTTCATTGCCATTTGTTGCTTTAATGTTGACAAGTTGGCTGATTCAGCCAATTTTGTGTTCCCAATGAAATCTTGTTATAATAGCAACACACAACAGAAAATGAGATACATTTTTGTTCAGACTAATAGCATTTACTATTCTATAATTCTAGACAAATGGGAATTTCTTTTGAACAAGTTTTTAGAACAGACTTAACATTCAAGTACATCAAGAATTCACTTGCATATAACTTATCTTCATTAAAAGCTACAACAATTCTTTTTGGAAGATCAATGTGCTTGAGGTAAGTGCTTTGAATTCAAGCCATTGTTCATTAAAAAAAAAAACCAACCCTAATAGATTTTCACAATGCATTTAGCAGCCTTCTAGTCACCATTTTCTTATCTTACCTGCCACATACGAATCACGAAAGCATATGCCATCAAACAGTATTGCTCGTAAAAAGTTGAACCGTGGCCAGAAATGACTGCCATTATTGTATAAGCTCTAAATAAAGCTTCTAGCTGTTTTATGCTTCTTAATTCTCCAACATTAATTTGGTTTCTTAATTCTATAAAGAAAAGATAAAGAATCAATCAGTATCATTGAAAATGTTTTATATAACAATATAGACACATTGTTGGTATGTTTTATGTAATAGACATGTATGATATAACTCGCAAGCTCCATCTGTAACTGGTCCCGGGTAGTCCTAAAAATCTCAAGCATTAATTTTATTTCCCTCACCCCTTAATTTAAAAAGCAGAAATCATCGGGTATAAAACAGTATTTTGTTTAAATAAAAAAGAGGAAAAATATCACCTGTAGAAGGCCACAGGAAAACTATCTAAATGTTTTGTAATGTCAAAAGGAAAAAATATTATATCACAGCACACCCACCAATGCTAAAATAAACACAGCTATTTCTGGAAGATAGCTAGAAAAATGTACCTTCTTCATCAGGGCTTTTTTGGAGAGGTTTGAGAGACAATAACATATTTATCGCCCATTCCAGGTGCTTAATAGCCTCACTAAGAGGAAACTGTTTGCAATACAGCCATTCTGCGAATCCTAAAATATTATCCACTTTTTTTAATTTGGATTCCTTTTTCTACATGAAAACAGTAAGCACACATTTAGACTAGTTCTTAATGCACATTCCCTTTCAAAGGAAAGCAAAGTAATCTAAATTCAGGTAGTCCTTCATTTACAATTCATTTAGTGATTGTTCAAAGCTACAATGGCACTGAAAAAATGACATGGCCATTTTTCACACTTATGACCATTGCAGAATCCCCATGGTCACATGATAAAAATTCAGATGCTTGGCAATTGGTTCATATTTATGAAGGTTGCAGTGTCCTGGGGTTATGCGATCAGTTTTTGCGAATGTCTAACAAGCAAAGTCAATGGGGAAGCCAGATTCACTTAACAACCGTGTTACTAACTTAATAATTGCAATGATTCAATTAACAACTGTAACAAGAAAGGTCAGAAAATGGAGCAAAACTCTCTTAACAAATGATTCACTTAGCAACGTAAATGTTGGACTCATTTGTGGTCGTAACTTGAGGACTACCTGTATACAAAAGCACATGTTGCTTTCAGGTAACCTGCAATATCAAATCAGAGAATCATGGAATTATAGATTTGAAAGGGATTACAAAATTAATCTATCCTAACCTTTGCAGATTATTGGTTGCTGTAAACAAATACTGGGGAAAAGAGGTATTTTTTTACATCTGTCACGACCAAAATCCTTGATTATGTTATTTAGCAAGTCTAACTCTGATATATCTCTGGAAGACACAGACAATTTTTTTTTCAATTCAGAGATAGTACTGGGAATTTAGAGGAAGGGAAAACTATTTATGAATGACATGATAAATATTGAAAGCAACATTTCAAAAATGAAATTTACATCATTCACTTGGACTTTCTATTTCAGATGCCTCTAATATGTGATACTCCAAAGGTGTCTCAAGGACAGTTACGTATTTAAAGCCAAGAAATACTGAAAATCCTTAACCATATTAATTCTTAGGCCTCTCTGGATATTTAGGTGGGGAATCACAGAAGCCTACTAATCTTCTCAAAAGGAAGATAGGAAGTCTCTGGAGAAAGATCCATTAGTTTACTGTACCCAAAAGAAGAATTAGGAATTACACAAAGCTTATATTCTTTCTACCACAGTCAGATATTGATTTTTCATCAAGAACTGCAAACTAATAGCATCTTTTAAAAAGAAGATACGTACGAACCTGTAAAACTTCAATTGCATTTTGGTAGCAAGATAATTGTCCCATAATATCTAAGGAAACAGAGGCCAAACGATGCCACATATCTGAGATATAGACTTCAGTTTCATCACGGAATTTCTGAATTTCCATTATATAATTACGTCCTAGTCTTGCCTTTACCATGACCATATGTTTAAAAATTGGGCTATGAAGGAAAATGTAATTTAGTCAGTAACTATGAACGATTTAATAAGTTGACAAAGTGGTATTTCCAAACTGTTTTTTTTTATAAGGTATTTTAAAATCAGAAGTCACTGTTTGAGTTGCCGGGCTATTTAGCTCCATGAAGGAATGAAGTTTATTCATATTCAAACTTTGATAAGTACATAAGAAATTTTAATATATCAAATTCAGGATTACACAGAGCAGAATTCTAACTGAAGGGACATAATAGGTAGAATTAGTGGGACATAATAATAAAATCAGGAGAATTAGTTTAAACTGCTTTTTTGCTTATGTAGGAATTGCTTTGTTTCTGCCAGTAATAGAATTAAGCACCACTTCTGCTTCGTTGTTTTTCTGTATGACCTTGTGCCTGGTGAAACAAGAAGGGGTGTGTGTCCTTGGCAGGGTTAAGATATCGGGCAAACACTTGTGTTGCTAAGCACTCAGCCTCTCCCCCTTTCTTTGCTGCACTGACAAAGGAGAGCATGGACACACAGGGCTACAAGGAAGGCCAGGACCTGGGGTGGGGGCAGAATTGGGTACTAAGCTGATGTCTCTGAAAGTATAAAAGGACGCCACACTTTCCTCAAGATACTAGGGCTTTTTTCCTTGCATGCTTTTTGCCTATATGCAGTGAAAATTGCCACCCAGTTCTTTCTTTGTACAAATAAAAGCTGTTATTTTCCAAGCCTCTTCTTGAGTCCCTTTCTTTGGCACGGTTGGTGACTTAAAGTTTGGACCTTACATAACAATGGGATGAATACAAACCAATTTAAGATAAATAGATATGTAGATAGATAGAATTCTTTATTGGCTAAGTGGAGGAATTTGTCTTTGGTGCCTATGCTCTCAGTGTACATAAAAGGAAACAGTACATTCGTCAGGAATCATAAGATACAACACTTAATGATAATAATAATAATAATAATAATAATA
>JAEANM010006834.1:0-18266 GCA_017656035.1 Myanophis thanlyinensis
ATCTTTGCTTTCTTCCTCAAAACACCCTGAGAAGTGGAAGAAACGTCTTCACACCACCGCGTCCATAACCACGCCCCGACATACCAATGATAAAGCATCTAATACCAGTTCTAAGAATCATATTTGATATTCCATTGGAATTCCCACTGTTTCATCTTTATGAATGTGTTTGTTTTTAGCATCTATTTGATTACAGTTTTTGATTTCTTTGCGTTCTTTGAGCTGTACTTTCACAGCAAAGAATAAATTGTACCTAAAATAGTTCAGGTTTATGATTTATAAGATTTTCAAATCCAGTCAAATTTCACAATGCTTAATATATTCCCCTTCATTTCAGTACTAATTGTTGTGATGGAATATGGTCTGGATTCCCAGGAGGGAGGAGATGCATTCCAGAGGAGTAAGAGGCAACTCAGTTCAGATAAGTTTGTGTGAGAGAAAGAAGGTGAAGACAGCCCCTCCCTAATCATTCTTAGAATATATAGTAGGTGCAGAGAGTATAGTGCTTAGTTTGCCAAGATTCTGTCTACAGGTGTGGAACAATAAAGAAATCTGCTTGGAAGAATCACTAAATAATTTCACCAATAATAGTGCCTTTTCCATAATCTGACTTGCTTCATCAAAGTTTTATTTTACAGAATTTAACAACCATAGCCCAATCATCAATTTTATAAACCTATTGTATTAACAAAAAGGTCAGTGAGAGAAAAGGACATTTTTTTCTATATCCACTATAAATTATCCTACAATTAATGAATAAACATTTTTGAAATCAACTAGGAACTGGTGTCCTCTAGCTACAGAGTTGATACCTCACATGGCAACTTATCCTTGATTATTGAAATATTCCTTTTGTGAAAATAAATTACTTATAAACCTCACACCTGTTCCATTGCTACTATTAGGCTATGTGGAAAAGTCCACAGAAAAAACATAAATAAGGTGAGTGGGGGAGTGTATTATCAGAAGATAGGCTGTTTTTGTGTTTTGTTTTAAAAGAGGGTTTATTTGTTAGATAAAGAGAAAGGTTTCTTTAGGGTCAGCTTGTCAGAAAGTCCAAACTTACCAATATTTCAAAATAATTAGGAAGATAAAGTTTGGAGACAAGATAGTTTCATAGTGCAATATAAATTTGGTATGGGCTATTTGATTTTTATATCTTCTTTTCTAAGCAATAAATGCTGTTTGCTATTATTACAGCATGATAACCATTCAGAAGGAAAAAAGAGACACTTAACAGCAGGCAAGACTGATACATTTATTTATATTAATAAATCCATGAAATTTGGCAATAGGGCTATCAGAGCTGATCTGCAAAACTTTAGATAACCACTACAAGTAGTCCTCAACTTACAACCACAACTGAGTCCAAAATTCCCATTGCTAAGCAAGACAGTCGTGAAGTCAGTTTTGATGCATTTTACGACCTGCCTTGCCACCAGTGGTTAAGTGAACCACTGTTGTTAAATTAGTAACACGACTGTTAAGTGAATCTGTCTTCCTCATTGATTTTGCCTATCGAAATAGGTGATCATGTGACCCTGGGCCCCTGAAACCATCATAAACACATGCCAATTGCCAAACAACTGAATTTTGATCCTATGATCATGGGGATGCTACAGCGGTCGTGTGAAAAATGGCCGTAAACCACTTTTTTAAAGTGCTGTTGTAACTTTGGCCACTACATGAATGGTTTTAAGTCAAGCTGTAAATGGCAATGAAGAGATACAAAAATTGTTTAAGATTGTGGTACTTGCTAGTATATAGTCAAAGATCTGCAGTTCAGAGATGGTATCTCTGTTAGGGAACAATTTTATCAGCTTATCTTCTGATTGTATAAATATAGAAAGTAATTCCAGAATTGGCTATCATAACCTTTGCAAGCATCAATGCTGACATAGGAGATGATCAACAGTTTCATCCAGGGAGCCACTTCCAAGACCAATCTGCAAATGATATTTCAACACAAGCCCTTTATAGATCTGAAAATAAAGCGATATGCTGGTTTAATGTAAGAGTTACTCAGCCGAAATTAAGTTTTATTTCATCTTTGTTTACATTCCTCATGTATATAAATGTTACTTGTCCTGAAATGGACTTTGAGAAATAAAGTGTCATTTGGGATAGATCCTCTGAAATATAATGCACAAGGAAAGGAAGATCATTTCCCGGAGCAAATGTAAGCATTCTAATTTGTTTCAGACGGATCTGTATTTGTGCATACATGGGAGAACTGTAGTACTCTTTGTTGTTGTTATTATTATTAAGGATTAAATCTTCAGGGCTTTCCGAATGAACGGATATATTCTTCCTTATTTGACTGCTATCCCTCCTGTTGATCATACATACATTTATACATATCTGCTATGCAGTGATTCTCCTTGCAGGGAGAAAGGAAAAAAAATACTATGCAAAGCCTCTAAGAGGAGTAAGAAATATCAAAGAGTAAGAAATTTATTTCAAGAGAAAAAGGAAAGAAAATATAGCTATAATTAAGTTGCATCAACATCGCTCATCGCTGAGCTAGAGAGCAATCAAACAGCAATCTGTCCATGATAAAGGATTGATGGCAAGATCTTCTGCTCCCAGATAACATTGCAATTGCTCTAAGACAAAAAACAGGTCAAATGTATTCCCACTGAACCCTCCGTACTTCAACTCAGGTGCATGGAGACCATGATCCATTGAACCATCCCAGGCTTCATTCTGCCTAGAAACAGATTGAGGTCGCCAAGAACTATAAGCCTCAGCATCTCTACTGCCAACTCAATGATAGAATCTAGAAACTCTAGCAGCTCTAGGCAGGAATGTGCAGCAGGGAGACAGAACTAGTCTTTATAGTCCCAATAACACTATGTGAAATGTGTCACATAGAATCAAGACCAAACCAAAACAACCCACCCCAGCTTAGACCACTGTTGAGTAAAGCAGGGGATTCAGAATGACATATGAGAGGATAACCACAGCAAGAGAACTGAAATGGAGAAAAAAAAAATATGACCTGTAGGAAAACTACAGCTTAGAAAAATGCACTTATCTTATTGAATTGTGTGAAACATCCAAAAACTATCAAGTGTTGAATATACAATAAATCTTCGAATACATCCAGGAGTATAGAGAAAGGCCTATAAGAGAAAGTATAGGCATAGAGAAAGACTGACCAGCATAGAACCATTTTTGTTTTATCAAGAATTACATTAAGGTTATATTTTGCAAATACGTGCCTTCTAAAATATGATGATGATTGGATCTATGGAAAGGCTTTAGCGCATACCGGTGTGCAGTATTTTTATGAATTGAAATTCCAGCAACAGTGACCTGAACAGAATAAACATTGGATTTAGAAATAAAATAAAGAGCTGTGGAGAGCATATGAAACCCCAGAGAAGGACAATCAAATTTAGCAAATAGCTTTGAACTTACTGAAAAACAAGCCTAACTTATACTTTGAGGCTTTTTTTTCCTACATACCTTTCTCTTTTTCAAACTTTCTTTTAATTCTTTTGTATCTCCTTTTCTGTGCGTCTTCCTGAATTGCAAGCATGGAGATTCCAGAAAATATACTAATAATATATTACTTTAAAATTTACTTTGTCTGATTGCTTATTTTAAAACCCAGTAGAAAATACTGAACTTTCTGATTGTGGTGTACTACTGAAACATGTTACTGTTGCAACACAATGATGGGTAAAACAACAATAAAAATAATAGCAAAACGAAGTTCTACAAACCATATTTTTGGCACAGTTATTATATGACAGAAGCGAATTGATAAACGCCATCTGCCATGGGAAATTTCTAGATATACAAAGTCTTACTTCTAGCTGATAACCTGAGGCTACAAAAGGCTGGGTCAAACTGATGGCATTGTTGTTTTTATTGGTGTTTTCACACAAAACTTCTTGCATTTGGGACAGGAAGTTAAAATGGTCTATGAGTTGGCAAGAAAGGAGACGAGCCTGGACATGGAGTTGGAGATATGGAAAAGAAGATGGCTTGGAATCTAAAACTGGCTTAAGGCAATTTTAGCTTCTGAAGGAACATCAGTTCAAGAGTGGATAGAAGACCAATAAAGAAGGTTCTCACAAAAAAAACACCTTATTTTTTTTATGATGCATAAGCAATAATTTTATCTTGAGCATATTTTACAAGCTTTCCATTAAAAATGCAGGTACTTGATGTTTAATTTAAATTATTAAACATCAGTTTAAATTAAAATTAATTTAAATTGCCAATTTGAATTAAAATATTGTAAAGTCTTTACCTACATTTGTTGTACAAATTATTTATCATTCAATAGGGGAATGCCCACTGGTGGGATGCAACCAGTTTTACTACTGGTTTGGTGACCTTGTGTTTCGCTGCCATTCAAAAATGCAGCTACTGAACTGACCAGAGACAGCCCTGCTGAGTAGGAAGGCTGTGGAGGCTAGAAAGAAAAAAAAGAAGGGGATATAGGACAGGATAGGGCAGGGGTGGTGGGTGTGGCCAAATGCTCATCACCACTACTGGTTCGCTAGAACTGGTACAACCAGGTTGAATCCCACCACTGGAAACACCAATTTCTTGATACCTTAATCAGTTTCTGAAGCAAGCATTTCAAAGTAATCATACTATGATCAGATACATAACAAACATTAATATTACATTCTTAAATTTGGTGATATACAAGTTGATGGTTCTCAGGAAAATAAAGAACGTCCAAAGTGTAGGTCTAGCCAGGAGTCGATCGTGATCTACCAGTCGATTGCAAAGTGTGGGTAGATCACATGGCATATCTTCGGATAGTTAGAGCCAGGCCTCACACACAGCTTGGCCCATTTTTTCTGCAGTCGGCAAGCCTTTCCTGAAGGCCTCTGTAGCTGATAACAGAGCTCCAGATCAATCTGGAGCTCTGTTATCAGCTGCAGAGACCTTTCCTAAACGTCTTTCCTAAAGGCCTCTGTAGCTGAGAACAGAGCTCTGGATGGATCTGGAGTTCTGTTATCAGCAGCAGAGGCCTTCAGGAAAGGCTTTCCAGCTGCAGAAGAAATGGGCCAATCCGTATGTGAGGCCTGGCTCCAACTATCCGAAGGTATGCCATGCGAAAGCTTTGCTGGCCTAAGTTTTGTATTTTGTTTTGACTTGGTTATTTTATAAGTAGCTCACAAGCCAAAAAAGTGTGGGCACCCCTGGTCTAGGCATTAAAAAAATCAATTTACAGTAGTGCAGAATTCCATGAGACAAGAGAACCTGAAGATTAACCAGCTAGCTATGAGAGATGCCCAGCTAAATTTATACGAAACCCTTGATTAACTGTAAGTTGAATTTAGGGTACACGAACACATAAACAATCTTAGTCACACTGAATTCAGATGAAGCATTAATTTTCAGGCCAGGCAATAATTAATTGCTGAATGGTGGACCAATTGGAGGCATAAAGTGATTTATTGCTTTTATTGCATGCCAACTTTTTAATGGCAGCTATGCCAGGAGATAAGAAAGGGTGAACTGAAGATCTATCTATTTGCTTTAGCTGAATGCTGATTAGCTATTTTCTGTCTATAAGGACCAAGCTATAGTATACATAAGAAGGTTCAGAATTGTTTCACAAGAAAAGGTGCATGGGTTGTGGTTTTCTCTGTGCCATCTGAGAATTCTGCATTACCGATAAGTTGTATATTGCTGTTTTTGTTAACATTCTTAACTAAACCACAACTGACTGGGTTCAGTTATTGTGGTAAACCATAAACCAAAAGAATTCTATAATGGACTAACGAGATCAGCAAATCCAGGCTATATTAGCAATAAGAGGCTTTAAGATTTCTTCTTTAAGCTAGAAAAAAATTAAAAATGATAAGCCGTTTTTTACGTATTCAATCTTTTAAACACATTCTAGCATTTTTTATTGACTTTCCAATCATTTGAGTTAGAAATAAAAATAATATTTTTAATTTGAAATTCCTAATTCTAAACGATCCCATACTGTTTTCTTGTCATTGCCAGTGTTATTACAGTGAGGCTATTTGGTTAAAATATATTTTCCTTAATATTCTTAGCACATACTTTCAGGAGAATCTTATACGTTAAGTGAAAAAGCAGAAAGAAAGAATAATTCAGGAAGCTGCATTTCACAAATGATTCTATTCCTGAAAATTAGATCTTAGCTACGTTTTTTCCATTTGTACAAATGAAAGCTGCATACTGATGATTCCTTTTGGCAATAATAAGCATATCTGTTTTGTCCACACTGTATTCTTGTATTTTTTTAAAGTGTGGCATGAACTTTTACCATTTCAAAAGCTGTAACTTATAACAAAAACAATCTACTAAGTTGAAAAGCGAAGTGCATAAATGCAAAGACTTTCCATACAGCGTTTCGTTCCAATCTAATATATTGCTTCTAGGATAAAAGCAATTCTATACTTACAGTTTAAACCGTGTCTTGATTTGCATTGCATAAATAATTGTTATAGCCAGAGTTTTTTTAGTGGTTTTAGACCAGTTTATATGAATCGCTTGTTAAATGTTAGCTTCATAAAATTTAATGTCTAATGTGAGAATTGAGTCATGAAAGAAAGGCCTAAGGGCACACCGACTCCCCCAAAGTTTATCCTACCAAATGCAGTTCTCGATTGACTTTGGTGAGCACTCAATCCTGGGAAACCAATGAGATTTTCTTTCATGTTTGGGGATGAGTCTCCAACTGATATTCAAATGGAAATCAGAATAAATAAAATACAATATAAACGTTGATCACTTTCTTTTCCTTTGTCCACTTGCTATATTCTGGGAAATGGAAGCTGACCCTTTAGTGAGCTACTTCAGCAGAGAGACAATTAGAGTTGTGATACAAATTTGGGGAGGCCTGCAGGAACTATGGAGAAAAGTGATGGGGGGGGGAGTTCTGATCCATTGGGATGGAATTGGGCACCTTCCAGCTTTAAAATGAGGGTAAAGGCACCATTGGCCCACATTTCTACTTATTCTACTAGCTCTGTAACACTGATGATGTCACCTAGTTGGGTAATGAAACGTCCGCAAGAAAACCTTGAAGCTCAGAGAGCACTAAAGACCCCACAATTCTATTCAAGTTTTCTTGAAATTGCATGCTTTGTAGAGGACCTTTCTGAAAAGCTGCACAAATCAGAACTGCTGTCAGACTAATTGCTACATTAAGTCTTGACTCAAGATTTGCATAGCAACAGCAGATTAATGGAAAGGCAACCCAAGGGATCTCACGATACTCTCATCTTTTGTTGTTATTTGCTTTTCTTTTGCAGCTATTACATTGACCATATGTTCATCCATCGTTCTTAAAACCAGCTATATGTTTTACTATGCAACATTCCTATTCTCGTCCCTATTATTGACAGATAAAAGATACAAAGGTTTCTGCCGTACTAGCTCTGCTTCCAGGGGAATAGCAAAGGGTCTTGTTTTATCAGCTTCCCTCAAAAAAAGGCCAATGTGATTGTGTATCTCACTGGACTTTGCAAGATTTTGTTAAAAATACCAGTAGAGGAAAAAAAAGACAACAAAAAGAAAACTAGCAGAATCCAGCAACTTGCTCTAAGAAAATTCTGAAGGTAACAATATCCATATTGTTTCTCTATATTATGGAAAAAGATCGTTGTGGTAAAAGATTATTTTTGCTATTTCAAGTAACTTTGTGCAGGTAGTCCTCGACTTACAAAATAATTCATTTAGTGACTGTTCAAAGTTACAGTGGCATTGAAAAAACTGACCATTTTTCAAGCTTATGACCACTGCACCATTTCTATGGTCATGTGATTTACATTCGGATGCTTGATAACTGCCTCATGTTTATGACGGTTGCAGTGTTCTGGCATCATGTGGCTATCTTTACATAATCTTTACATAACATAATCAACGGGGAAGTCAAATTCACTTAATAACTGTGTTACTAAATAACTGCAGTGATTCACTTAACAAATATGGCAAGAAAAGTAAAAAAAAAGGGGAAAACTCAATAAATTTCTCACTTAGCAACATACATTTTGGGCTCAATTGTGGTCATAAATCAAGGAGTAGCTTCATATGGCAACTTATAATATCAATTAGTTTCTGGACCAAGTTGCTCTCCAGGCTCATGAAGTCTAGACTGTTCATTCATATTAATAACTGAGAAGAAACATAAAGATTCCTAAGTAGTTTTACTATAATTTACTGTAATGCTATAATTACTGCAAACTGTTTCCTTATTTATTTTCTAAGTGAAGGTAGCAGACATTTGTTTTTCATCACACAGATGATAGTCATTTTGGTTTCTGCAAATGCCAATACTTCTCTTTGGTATCATTCAAATCCACCTCTTTCATTAAAAGGTACTTTTCAAATCAAATCTTTTGAATTCAACCATTCATTCAACCATAGTTAATTCAACCACAGTGCAGGGATTTTTCCAGCACTCCGGAAGATCTTAAAGAGAACAATGGGGGAAAAAAAAAAGCAATGCAACTCCCTCAAATGGTAAATGAGTTAGCATAACACCTTTGTGAATAAACCAATAATTTTATTGTTGCTAGGATTCAGCAAGAAATACACCGCTTTCAGGAAAAAAAAATGTTTTCATAAAAGATTTCAAACTTTTTTTTTGGCAACTTATCTGTTGCAGGCATGGGTAGAGAAAATGAGGCTAGCAGCAAAATCCAGAGCAAGTTTTGTCTATTCTTCCAGTTTGCCTGCCAAGCCTGATTTTTTTTTTTTTTTAAATTAACTCTTAAATTGCTTGCAACCACCCCAGGGGCACTAATCCACCTTTTGAGAATCTGTAAGTTATTATCTGAATGTTAAACAAGGCAAGTGAAAATCCTAGCAGGAGAAGGGCAGATTTGGATCTGCAATCCTTGCAGGGGATCACCTTTTTATGGCATACTTGTTAGGACTATGCCAGAGATTTGGCTCAGTTTGGTGCCTTCTCTCTGAGAATTTACTACATGCGGGAATCTTGCAAACATGGAAAAGCATTCAAAAGTGTTTTGTTAAGTGCAGGAAATCAGGAGTCCAGGGAGTTCAAATAAATAGAGGTTTATTGCATGCTAACACTCTCTAAAAGATTTGAATGGCTAACAGTCAAGGCAAGGCATGGTCTGTAGGTAAGAGTCAACAAAATTCAAGGTGGGCTGTACTTAGATCTTTTGTGGGTACGAAAGGACTTGAGACTGATGACGCACTTGACCTCTCCATCGGGCTCTGCCTGGTCATCTCCTACAGGTCTTCTCTGAAGACGTATAGACCAGTGAAAGTTCTACCATATGTAGAAAGTACCATCGTGATGGGGTATAAATCTGATTTAAAACATAATCAAATATCTAGGTTGTTTTGCAATCAGTGCTGCGAGTGGTAAGATATGTGACATTCTTATTCCCATAAGCAGACCCTGTTGATAGAGTAGCTGGAATTAAAACTAGTTCAGGTCATGACAACTTATAATATCATATGTCTCAGTGCTCTGCTCTTTTATCAGCAGCATATTACAACCAATTTGAATGCCTATTTATTGCTGTAGCATCACACTGAATCTGGGCTTTTATCCTTATAATTTAGGATAGTGAGTTTACTTGCTACTTATACTATTTTCTTATTTTTTAAGTTCTATTCTTTTTTTTTTACAACCTGGATTATTTTGAATATGTATTTTGCAACAAATTCAATGCCTTTTCATAATAAGGCCAAAAATACTTAGGAAACTATTAATCTTTCTAATGCTTGTTTAAAATTTGAAATAGAAAACTGGAAACATATAATTTTCTGATGTTAGGAGTGGGATGAGGTATGGATAAGACAAACATTAAAGGATTAAGTCCAAGTAAGCCTGATTTTGAAAAAGCTGCTTTCAGCTTTTATGTAGAATTTAAATCAATTTGATTGTTTTGTTGTTTTTGTTTTCTTCTAGAGAGCAAAAATATTTATAAGTTTTACTTTGCTTTTTTTTCCCTTTTCTTCTGTTGCTACAGCATAAATATTCTCAAGGCTAAAGAAAATGAGAAGGAAAACCCATCATAATCAAATTCTAGCATTTAAATGTATCTTCTGCCAGAGAGAGGTTGCCAGTTGTGTGAGCAAATCCTCTAGGCGGGTTTACTGAGACTTAACTGACAACATTCAAGACAAAGAACAAGGAGATGATATTACAAACATTTGTATGGAAGATTAGGGAGTTACAACTACATCAGAAAATCCTGTTAACAAAGGCAAATCCACCACAAAATGTTAAACAATGTCTTAGAGAAACCATTTTAGCTTCACGGGCTTGTTATATTTTGCATAATCAAGCCACTATGAATAAGCAGTGTATGAGAAGTCAAAGCACTCAGACAGTTGCAGTACAGAAATTCATCAATGTCCTAGGTCCTAGGATATATATGCTGCAGTTTTAAGCAGATATTCAGAGTACAAGCATAATTGGCAGAATCTCTTTTTTCTAATATTTCCCTGCTTATAGTTTAAGCCTAAGATTATTCATTTTCCCAATCTTTCCTCCAAAGTCTTCAACTTTATAAACTATTTTAAATAAAAGATACACCCAAAGGAAAAGTAATTATCTCTGATCCTGAGATTTCGTTTCTATTTTTAAGAAATACAGAGAACTGATCCTGACTTTTAACAGTAGTTTTAGAGCATTGGGCAAATGCTGTAAAAGATCAAGTTCTACAGAGATCAAGCTTCTTTCTATGCATAACATTTATAAATAATATATGTCAAATTATAAAACCAGTTATAACTGATACAAGTTAGCCTCACTCTCTAGAATAGATCATGGGTGCCCAATGTTTTGGCTTGCCTAGGCTGCAGTAAAATGTAGTCTTGGACCACATCTAAAATATGTAACACAGTTAGTGTATAATATAATTCACACAATAATGTTATAAGTTTACAATCTTCTGGGTCCCAGTACTAGCTATCCATGGCCACATGTGACCCACATACATTAGCTCTAGCTAATAGTATATTATATATGATACTTGTAAAAGGGAAACTATACATATACAACTGAAGACACATTGGCTTTCTCCTAATTAGAAACCCTAATTGCATAAAAATGCTTCGTTTTTCATATTGCAAACATTACATTCAATATAGGACAACACTGACATTATTCCACTTCTAGGCTATACTTTCAATCCCTGTAAGCATTTAGCCGCATCTGAAGATGACTCTTAAGATATTTCTATAGAAGGTAGTCCTCGATGCACAACTGTAACTGAGCTCAAAATTTCTGTTGTTAAGTGAGGCAATTATTAAGTGATTTTTTGCCCTATTTTACGACTTTTCTGCCACAGTTGTTAAGTGAATCCCTGCCCTTGATGTTAGTAACATGGTTGTTCAATGACTCTGGCTTCTCCATTGATTTTGCTTGTCAGAAGGTTGCAAAATGTGATCACAACCTTGGGACACAGCATCTGTCGTAAGTATGAACCAGTTGCCAAGCATCTGATCACAGGATCATGGGGACGCTACAAAGGTCATAAGTGTGAAAAATTGTCATAAGTCACTTTTTTCATTGCCATTGTAACTTTGAACAGTCACTAAATAAACTGTTTTAAGTTGTGGACTACCTGTATTTTGGTTTTATACTGACCCTTATGCTAGTGATTTCAAACAAAGATTAACTAAACTGCTTTGGATAGACGAACTACTGCATAGAAATTTTTTTGGTCACAGCAGCTTTGCTACTCCTCTGTTAAAAGGAGAATGTGTTGCTTTTCATCAACAATGCATCCTTTCTTACCCAACAGCATCTATCAATAACATCTTGAATCAAATTCAGAAGCTCTTGGTTAATATTGGCTTTTTGTACTCATTTATTGCATGTGAAGAAACGTATGTATTTTTCTAAAAATTAACCCCAAAATAACACAAGATAAAATAAAATTTCTTCAGTGAAATGCAGACAAAGGAACCACTGGATCAGCGTAACACAGCATCCTACACATTATGTTGACTCATCTTTTTAGGTTACTTACATGGCTTCCCAGCCTTCAGCTTTGTACTGGAGATCGGTTGGAGTTACTTCAAAAGACTATTTTATTTTTCAAACTTTTGTGACAAGGAAGAACTATATCATTAATTTTTTATGACCTGTCTTGCAAAAAGTATTTGCACTTTAACACCACAAGACACGGCTATCTTTTCTAATTCTGGTGTGGCAAGAGATATAACCACAAAGCCTCAGGAATACACATAAAGTATTTTAAGTATCAACTGCAAAGTCGTGCCATTTTTTTATTACTCATATTTTATTAAATAAAATAATTCCCTTCTCAGCCCTATGGGTGGTCTTGTGTCTTCCTCAATCTCATCCTCTACCAGAGGCCTAGGAGTCTGAAGATGCTGTGCAGGATCTTAGCTGTTCTTAGCACTGCACTCTTTTGGAGAGAGAGCTCTGATATGGTTCCTGGGATCTGATGAAGCCACTTTCCCTGCTTAAGAGTCACAGCCCTGAGGATTCCTATCATCTCTGGAACGATTCTGGCTTTTATTTTCTACTTATAAAGGTTCTCTTGTTTAATCCATGTATTACTGCAACAAACCAAATATGGACTAAACAAGAGAAACACCTACACATACATAAACAGATTCTTTTATTTTTATTTTTATTCTTATATGTCTTTGACAATTCTAAATTTTTCACATCTACTTCTTTAGTCTGTCACTGGAACCAAAAATCATCTAAAGAAATTAGGCAGCCTTCAATACGATTCCATTATTGACATTTATGCTGATCGATGTTGGCTCTTACAGAATTGGAATCTGAAGATCAATTCCCGTATTAGATTCTTTCTTACTGCTGCCACAATCATTTTATCACACAAGCTGTTGCTATCAAATGCTGCTTTATCACTTTATAATAGGAGAAGTGAAAGGTTTCTTCCAGCTTAGAGACAAAAATAAAAATAGTTGCTGATCTTAACAGACATTTTGTACAAAATATGCTTGTAGTTACATTTTACCAACGAGCTTATGCATATACATAAACTCATGGATACAGACTTAGCATAAGTGTGCTTGAATTTTAAACTGTACGCACATAAAATTTTAGCCTCTTACAAGAAAGTTTTGGCAAGTACTCAGAGATTTAAAAATGAATAAATACTCCATTATTTATTAGATGTATGCTAATGAAACCAGCAATTAAATAAGGGCAGAGGAGGGCAACCATATCTGGCAATAAGATCATGTATATTTTTAAAAACTGATAAATAGTAAACATTACAGTTTCCATCTGAACAAGATGTTGCCCTGAGAAGATTCTTAATCTTTGAGTTCCTTCATCAGAGTCCTGATGAACAGTATCAGCAATAGCACTTAGACTTATATACCACTTTTATCCTGTTTTTATAGCACTGTCTGGATGGTTTACAAATGTCAGCCTATAGCCCCTGACAACCTGGGTCCTCATTTTACTGACCTCAGAAGGATGGAAGGCTGAATCAACCTTGAACCTGACAGAATCAAACTCCAGGCAGTGGGCAGAGCGTGCCTACAATACTGCATTTCTAACCAATGCACAACCACGACTTTCACAAGGGAGAAGAATTATCTGTCCATCCCAAAATGGAAACATTTCCCAGAAAGAGAGGAAGCCTTGGGAATACTAGCATATTTTATCAGGCTGATAGATAAAATGGCTCTCACTGGCAGAATGCACAGTTCAAATACAAACTGGACCTCACATATGTCATTTGTTATAAAAGTAACATTAACAGAATTAGCATAACCGATAGAAGATTATAATGAAAACTTAAGATCAGAAACACTGGCTAAAACACAAACTCTGTATTTTTACCTATGTATGTTTTATAAAATTGATGTTCCGTGAATAATTCCCAAGATTATGATTCTTCCAATATTGACTTCTAAGAATGTTATTAAATACTATACGAAGACATTCAAAAATAGATAACAGAGGTTGATATTCATGTACAATCCCGGGTGAAGAATATCACATACATTTTAGACAGTCTGCATGCGTATGTGTGCATGTGCGCAAACATATATGCCTTTGGGGCAGTCTTGACTCCTGGTGTCTACATAGGCAAAATCCCTATAGATTTCTCGGCAACATTTTCAGAAATGGTTATTGCTCATTGCCTTCTTCCTAGTGTTGAGAGAGAATGACTGAATCAAGGTCACTCAGCTGGCTTTGAGTTTAGGAGTGGGCTGGAACTCCCAATTTCTAGTTTTGTGCCTTGATCAGTATGTCAAACTGAATCTCTTTGATAAATTAGGATCATGGGTTTGAAAAAAGTACATAATCCCTTGTACGATTTGGGAAAAGACTTCACTCTGACATACTTGCCTCCTTTTAAATTCTGTTTTTTCTAATAACAATAACAATAACAATAATAATAATTATTATTATTATGTACTATTTTTATATTTTTAGATTGTAGTGATAGTGTAAGGATTAGTTCTAAGTCACTTTTTAAAATACTTTCATATGATAGTTTTAATGGAGATGGCTGGAACAAAACATAATGACTTTGTGTCTGTGCACTGCCTTCATTCCTAGAAATTGCCTGGACAAGCACCTGTAGTTTTCTTGGCAAGACTGTAGTTTGCTACTGATTCCTCCTTAGGGCTGAGAGAGAGGGAGACTGTCCCAAAATCACCCAGCTGACTGTGTATCTAAGGCAGGACTCATGGTCTCCTAAATTCTAGTCCAGTGCCTATAACCACTACACCAAGAGGCTCTCAATAGTACCAGTGCTTGCTGGAAATAAAGACACTGAATTCTTATAGACCAGAGGTGTGAAACTCAAGGCCCACGAGCCAGATCCGGCCTACAGGGTGCTTAGATATGACCCAAGGGACTGCCCTGGAAATAGAGAAGGACTGGTCCATGGTCATCTGTCAGTGAAAACAGAGCTGTTTGTGCTGTTAGAGGGTTGCAGGAGGCCCAGCTGAAAATGGAGCTTGGGAGGGCAACCCTCCTGAGATCTGTTTTCACTGGCAAAGGGTTGCAGGAAACCACTCCAGCCAAAAACTGAGCTCAAGAGTCCATTTTCGCTGGCAGAATGCTTGGGCCACAGGCACCCCTGACACCCATCCTGGCCACGCCCATCCTGGCCCCCCCAAGGTCAAACACAACCTTGATGCAGCCCTCAATGAAACTGAGTTTGACATCCCTGCTATAGACCCTACTGCTTGTGGATGCTAGAATCAGTCTTCAAGCAACATCCATAATTATTATAAATGCAATGACTAATAATAATACAGTCCCTAATAAATTAAGTGACTGTGGAGTTACATGTCTCTTTCAAGTCACATAATATTTCATCAAATGTCAAACGTCTAACGAAATTATTCATTATCTTCACACTGAAGATATGGGGAAAGAGGGAGGAACAGCGATCCACTGACACAAAGCCCTATGTTCTGCTGCAGCTCATTAGTGCCCCTAGAGCATCTGTTACGTTTCTCTATGCATACGGTTTCACAATGGCTGAGTAGGGCTTGAACGAGTCCCACAGCAGTTATTATGCCTTGTATAAAGAAATTGTTCCGCACATACAAGAGATTTACCTTTGTAAGGATGGTGTACGGATTCCTGTTGAGAGAGAAGTTCATCACATTAATTTAAACCTCCAATAAAATAAATTAGATTTTTATTGCCAGGTTGAACTATGCGGCTGTGATTGTAATGTATTGCTACAATCCATGCCTTAACAGCATTCTAGCCCTGTGGTGGTCAAACAGAAACCATTCCAAGCCTTCTAAAGGCTATTAAAACATGTGCAGATGTCTGGAAAATTAATACTATTATCTGACTTTAACCTTTTGCCTATAGGAGAGTCAAGGCTAGAGGAAGATGGATCAATACATTACAACAGAAGGAAGTAACAAAGCATTTCTAGCAAGTTCGGTGGCAATAAACCAGGATCCCAAAAACTTGCTGTTTTGTGCTGTAAAGAGCTGTTTCTTTTTCTTGTTTTTTCTTTAAAAAAAAAAATCCTTAAAAATCATTCATTTACTTCTATTAAAAAGCCAGAGAGTTAAGTTCCATTTTCTACCATTTTTGTGCTTATTGCTGTTTCTCAAGGTCCGAAATGCCTAAGGGTGGAAAGATTCATTCATTTATATGACAAGAATACAAATTTGTGAAGGTTAATGTTGAACAAGCTGCATTTCCTCTTTCCTTCTGATCTTTTGTATTTTGAAAAGTACTTTCAGTCACAGAAAGAGATAGTGAGATCAAGATTACAAAAAAAAAGGGTCTCATTACTGGTTTCAAAGCTAGCACAACTATATATTCTCTTTGACTAAAAGAAACATAATGATTTCTGAACTCACAAAATATGTAAGGTTTTTTTTGGGCAGGGGTTTGCTATGCTCAATTTTGGAAAAAAACTTCTAAAAAAAGAGAGTATTTTATGGAAAATAAGTTAAAAATAACATATTTTAGGGAGGATAAAAACTTCCTTCCCCTAACTTGCAAAATAAAGTATCTATATTTACTATACAAGAGATGAGTATTTGTTATGCTCAATTTTGGAAAAAAACTTCTGAAAAAAAGAGAGCATTTTATAGAAAATGAGTTAAAAATAATATATTTTAAACTTCCCTCCCCTAACATGCAAAATAAAGTATATATATTTACTATATAAGGTATTTATTCATTAAGTAGAATGGGGAGGAAGCCTTTCACATTACTTTTTTCACGATCAGAATGAATGAAACATATGCTAAATGTTATGTCTAAACATATACAGTATTTCTAAAAGCTTTTGGAGAGAAAGATACATTTCATAAGCAGTTAAATTTTGACTTCCTAGGGAAACAGAAGTCCTGGGCTCAATCCAGCATATTCTTACGATCTTACTGATAACCATTGTGGTGAAGATATTGGAGAGCTCAAAGTTTTTTTTTATATTTATATGGAATTTCTCTGGCTGATTTTGGGCTAGTCACTTTCTTTGAGGCTAATTTAATCATAAGGTTGGTGTGGAGAAAAAAAGAAAGATGCTACTCTGAGCTCCTGGAGGAAAGATGGGACATCTATCTAACAACTACAAATATATTATGTCCCTTTGACTCCTCTCCCCTGGCTCCAAACGGAGTATCAGAGATTCCTAGCCAAAGAGCACTTACAAGGATTTCTTTATATCAGAATGTGAATTGTACAAAGAACAAAATGAAATGTTGAATGTAGCAGCTTTAAGAGCTGTGGTAGCCCAGTGGTTAGAATGCAATATTACAGGCTAATTCTGCTGACTGACAGAAGTTCAATCCTCATCGGCTCAAGGTTGACTCAGCCTTCTGCTCGTCCGAGGTTGGTAAAGAAAGTGCTGTGAAGCACTGTGATGCAGTATCTAAGTCTAAGTGCTATTTTAAAATGTTTAAAGTGCAATCTGTATTTTCCAAAAAAGAAAGAGAACATGAATCAATTTCTCTTGCCTGTTGCATATTTTTTTTAATTTCATCCCGATTACTATTTAGCTGCTATTGAATACAGAGTACGCTAATAAAATTAAGACTTATAAAAGGAAAAGTAGACACTAGAATTGTTACATGGCACAGAATAATTTTGTCCTGGGTTGCAGCCTATTACTAATATTCTATGCCACCTGTTAAATAATGACTGTTATCACTGGTTTCTTTGCAAAAATTTCCGCCATTTTGGCAGGAGAGCAGGGAATACAACTAATTTAAAATGTCTTTTCTGCTTGAACGAGGATAGGATCTATAAGGTGATGCTTAATTCTACCCTTCATTTATATAAGCCAAGATTTCATGCAGACAGGAAAGGTCTATTACTACTGACAGAAAGGGTGTTATCCTAACCTTTGATAATCTGAGTTTGGTAGACATTTATGGCCATTTTGCCCAAGTGGGTTTATTTTATGTATGCTTTTCCTCAAAGTATTTTAACCCAGGTTTGCCAGTATTTCTCTTTTATGAATGGATGTTCACTCCAGCTGGTTCAACTACAGAAAGAATTTTATAACATAAACTATTAAAGGAGACCTGTGGTGGCACAGTGGTTAGAATGCAGTATTGCAGGCTGACTCTGCCTGCTGCCTGGAATTCAATCCTGTTCAGCTCAAGGTTGATTCATCTTTCCATCCTTCCAAGGTTGGTAAAATGAGGACCCAGATTATTGGGGGCAATATGCTGACTCTTAAAAACTTGATCTTGGGGGCTCCTCGGAGCTACCATGTTACACCTCTCCTGAGCGAGCTACACTGGCTCCCTGTGGCCTTTCGGGTGCAATTCAAGGTGTTGGTTCTTACCTTTAAAGCGCTCCATGGCTTGGGACC
>JAEANM010006835.1:0-18265 GCA_017656035.1 Myanophis thanlyinensis
TTGCTTGTGGAAAGAAGCTTTTCCTCATTCTTTCTGTGTTTGCCTTCAGGGAGCGAAAACGCTTTCCTGATCGCATCATGGTAAACAGTCTGTTGTGGTAAACAGTCTGTTGACCCCAGTCTGGGGTCCATCACAGGAAAGGCAGAATGGATGAATCTCATTCTCTGGAGTTGAAAAAATCCCTACTCTGCTGCGGTATACCTAGCACTATGTTCCCTCAGGTGTTCCAGATACAGGTAGCCCTTGACTTACAATGAAGTTACAATGGCACTGAAAAAGTGACTTATGGTTGTTTTTCACACTTACAACCCTTGCGGCATCCCCATGGTCATGTGATCAAAATTCAGATGCTTGACAACTGACTCATATTTATGATGGTTGCAGTGTCCAGGGGTCATGTGATCACATTTTGTGACCTGACAAGCAAAGCAATGGGGAAGCCAGATTCACTTGACGACTTCAATGATTCACTTAATAATTGTGACAAGGAAGATTGTAAATAGGGGCAAAATTCACTTAACAAGCGTCTCACAGCAACAGAAATTTTGGGCTCTATTGTGCTTGTAAGCCGATGACTACCTATATTGACTTTCAAAAATCTTCCCCCTTTTTTTTTTAAACAGACCATTTTCAGGCATTCTAATCAAGCAGAAAACACAAGTGGCGATACTACCTTTTAAACAAAAATAGACATCCATCAATGACAGCATTTATGCAGGGTGTGAGAAATAACCAAAAAAAGGGATATACAAGATTTTCATTAGCTCATGGAAAAGCTTAGGTTCTTTGCATAATTCCAACTCAAGGTAGAAAGTAGAATGCACTTAATCAATCAAATTTTGATGTGACCACAATTGTAATGATATGACTTAGCATAGAAAATGAATAAAATTGATAATAATATAAGAAAAGAAAAACTACATGAAAGAAATAAGGTGGACCCAACCGTTCAGTTAAGAGTTTAAGAATTTCTAATTTAAAGCATAACAAATGTAACAACTTGATTGGCACCTGAATATGCTGTGCAAATGAGCAAATAAGCAAATAACAGGCAAATTCACTTAAGTTGCATGGTTTATCAGATTCAGAGAACTTTCTTTCCTAGTGTAGAATTGGAGATGGTTTATGTTTAAAAATTTTTACTTAGTGTACTATCGTGAAAGGCTGACTGTTTGTATAAAGTAGACAGTGGGAAATGAAAGAGAATTTATGTACAAACGAAAATACATTTATAGCAACTAAGGCAATCTCTTTTGGCTTCTTTGCCCTACTATTGGTGAATAATTTTTTGGCAATTCAGAAAGATGGGTGGGTGGGAGCACCGAGGAGGAAAATTAGAGAATGAGGGGGGAGGGATGACAAAAAGGCTATAGTAAAATTTGCAAACAGATGAGGTTCAAGATTAAAAGACACAGCAGAGCAAGAATGAAATAGAGAGGAAATAATCCACATAGTTTCTCCATGGGAGCGTAATGAAAACCAGTGTGGTATGGTCAAATTATTAAAACCCAGATCCAAACTCTCCAGGCAACACAAAAGATTTAGATTGATTATTTGCTGGTTTTTCAGTACAACCTATTCTCACGTGACTCTTGCTCATTGGGGAAAGTTGTGTCAGCAGGATAGATAGCAGGGAAAGCAGAAGTTCTTTTACAACTGGCAGACTAAAAAAGCCAGAAATAAATCAAGTTACACCTAACAGGATCTGATTGCCCAGAAACAGGAACAGAAAGTGTGGTAAGATGTTTCTCACATTTTCAACAGATTTCAGTACCGGGCACAAAGTTTAAAACAGGTAAAGAAACAAAATAGCAACATATTAGCCAAAGGATTCACAAAGTTGTAAAGTTATGCCTATTCCCTTGGCCCTGCTCCCCATCAAACCAATTTAAATCTAGATGCCCAATGCTTACCCTGAGATAGGAGTAGAGACAGATGGACATCCAATTGGTCAGTAGTTTCTCCACCATGGTCTCTGTCCTATGAAATAATTGCAGAGTTTAACAATATTACAGGTAATTGTTGACTTGTGACAGCAATTGGGCCGTCACTAAGCAACACAATCTTAAAATGTGATGTGACATGCTTAGCGATGGCAATTCTTGCAGTCCTGGTTGCTGATTTTAAACAATGACCTGACCATGACTTTTCCAATTTCTTGCCACTTTCCTTGATTTTGTTTTGGGAAGCCAGCAGAGAACATCAGAAATTACTGATCACATGACTGTGGGGATGCTCCTACAGGTGGAACTACAAGGATATGTAGTTCATATCTTTGTAGTTCATAAGTATCATTTGTTCAGCATCATCACAAATTTGAACTCTCACTAAACGAATGGGCATAACTGAAGACTACCTGTATTTCATGATATATTGGAGCCAGTTCCAACTCCAAGAGAAGACGGATTGGCTATATGCTGCCCAAGAACTGCTTTAAGTCAAAATATAAACTGTTTACAATGGCTTTTGACCAGGGCAATTGAATGAATACAGGGCTTAACTGAATTCAAGAAAATTAGTTTTGAGATCAAAATATTTAATATCTGAAGCAGATTGTGGAGTATATTATCTAATATGAAGGAGATTTCAAAATCTTTCAGGGCAATATTTTTGTATGTAACCACTGCTTAAACAACTGTGAAAAAGAAAAAAAAATAATGTTCATATAAAGTAGATAGAATAGATAATCCTCAGAGGATCTTTTCGTCCGTTGTACCATATTTCTTTTCAATCAATGATATTTCAGTTTAAGATTTAATTTCTTCATTAATTTACCCCAATTGTTTGGGGTAGGTACAGTACTTGTAATTTTTTGCTGCAGCTGCTAGCAATGAGAAATCAATGCTAGCTATTGAAAAGGGATGGATTGCTGATTAGTGACATTAAGGGTGTGTAAAGCAACCCATTCTGCAGAAGCAGATAATCAAAAGGTTTTTTGGAAGGATACCTTTCCCCACACTGCATCTATGTGTGATTGCTCCAGGACCTACCTGCGAAGCATGAGTTTAGGATTGCGGGCAACACAGTGGGCAGCCAGATCACTCAGTAGGGTCTGCATGATGTCCGTCAAGTACTCCAGCCGCCCATGGAGAGCCAAAGAGAGAAGTGATGCTGCATGACATCGGTCTCGTTGAGAGAAGGTAGGTTGGGCCTCCAATGTCCGGATTAACTGCAAATAGAAGGGAGAGAAGAGTATCAGTTCTGTTGCTATGGCCCAGAAGATGCCCATTCTGCCCCAAGGATGGAAGATTTTTACTATCACCATTTGGATGAAAGCATCAGACTGCAGAAGCCTCTGCCCACGGATAGAAATACCGCTCAAAGCTGAAGTTTAAGCCATCAGTCCCTGATGCAGCAATTGTAAACATTCCCTGCAGATGAATCTAGGACAGGGGTGTCAAACTCAATTTCATTGAGGGCCACATCACGATTGGGTTTGATTTTGGAGGGCTGGGGGTGGTGGGGCATGGCCATGTTGGGCATGACATGGGACAGCCATGGTTTTATAAACTTACAAAAATACAGAGGCATACATTTCTGGTGTTTTTTTTTAATACTTACTTGATCTATTTGATCACCCTATGAGAGAGAGACCAGATCAAGAAACTGACTCCATAGGAAGACTAGAACTATAAATTATTGACATAGGCTATAGTAGTGGAATCCTGCAAACCTGAAAGGTAAAATAATTTACTTTTCCTCTCTTTTATAACCTTCTGAATCAAGGATGGCCTCCTGCCCCAGTCTGGAGGCCCTGTTTTGGGCCTGGAAGGCCTCCTGGCCGACTCTGGAGCCCAAAAACTGTTGCGTAGGAGTGGGGCATTTTTGCTAGCAGAGATACCATGGGCCGCTCCTTTGCTATTTCCAGACCGGCCCCATGGGCCACATCTAAGCACCCTGCAGACTACATCTGGCCCGCAGGCCTTGAGTTTGACACCCCTGATCTAAGAGATACCAAATGTCCACCTAGACTAGAGTCCCTTCCTGTAAGTGTGCAGCTTTGCTTTGTTCTCTCCTTATGTCAGTATTAAATGGCACAGTAGAAGTGTTCATATAGGACCTTTGCTTCCTGCGATTCATCTTTGTTCCCACATTGGGAGACTTTTGCATTTAACGATTGATTTCCAAACACATCCCACTCCCACCAGTGGCAGAGAATCTATTCTGTCCTTCAGCTGCTTTCCAGAATCTACCTCCCCATTTTCCCCAGTGTGCTCACTGTCAGCAGGAAGACTTTGCTGTTCAACAGATTGGAGAATTGTCCCAGGCCCTGCTCCACTGTGGCTCGACGGCCCTCGGGCAGGTCCAGCACACGTCTCAGAGGCACATCGCCCTGAGCCGGGAAGAAGACACGCTGAGCATAGGTGTTGTAGTCCAGGAAAGGGATCCCAGAGCCTTCCAGCTCCCCACTCAAGTCGGTCATTTCAGTCATGAGATCTGAAGCGAGGAAAGGAATTGTGATCAGAAGTTGGGACAGAAAGAAAGGAGGATAAAGGGTTAAAGAAGAAGAAAAAGAAACATACAGCACCTGGTCATTCTCAATAATAAATGTTGCCCCAAAATGTCTTTTATTTTTCTCCCTCCAGAAAATACACTCTTTACCTGTGATTTTCCTGTTTTTGACAACAGTCTAACACCCACCCACACCCCATAAAATAATTAAGCAGGAATTGCAAAGCTGCTGTTTATAATCATAGACACAAGGATCATTCCTAATCAGGAAAACTTTTAGGGCACTGCTTTGCGCAGTGTCTGTTTCTCAAAAGCTCTGCCTGCTCTCCTTTCTTCATTGCAAGGGCAATGCATGTGCTCAAACAAGAATACAGAAATGAAGAATCCAATAGTTTCCCTCTCCCTCTTCCACCCTCCAACACTAGTTCTTCCAAACTCTGTGGAATTCTCAGCACCAGGGCAAATAAAAGTCTCTTGGGTGCGATATCCAAGGATTTGTAATTTGGCAGGAAAACAAGGCCATTCCATTTCTAATCAATTCAATGATCATCTCCGGGAGTTAACTATTTATTACTTTATTGAACTTTTTATGTTGCTGATTTCTCTCACAAGGTGATCAATAGAAGTGCTTGAAAGCCAGGAAAGTTCTTTGGATCCAGGGTGGAGGTGCTTGCTTACCTGCAGGGACCTCTTTAAAAAAAGCCACATCTTTTCTGGGCTGTCACATCTAGAGCCAGTTGCAGGTCAAGCAAGCACTGTCACCTTTTCTGCTTCAGATGAGACTACTGAACACTTTTAGTTATACTATCACAGTGATTTCTGTATGAACTCTCACTTGCTTTAACAGTATGTATGCTAATTCCTTACTCTGAAGTAGAACCCTCCCTATTCATAAACTAAGGCTTTCCCTAAATATCTAGTCTGGAGAGGTCAACTGGTAAAGGCACCACATTTCAAAGAAGTCTAGATTACAGCCTGTTAGAGTTTGCAGGAAGTCCTCACTTATTATCAATGCTATTTGGGACTGGAAACTCTATCATTAAATGCTGTAGCTGTTAAGTCGAGAAATCATGTAATCATGCCACTAATCAGTACCAGCTTTGGCAACTCCAGTTGCTGTCATTAAACAAGGACCTTGGGGGTCATATTAAATGACAATCTCACATGACCGCAACCTGTGTCTTCCTGCTGGCTTCCCCATAGACTCTGCTTGTCAGGGAAGTTTCCAAATTGCGATCACATGCCTACAAGGATGCGGCAAGAACCATCAGTACTAGGACAGGTTGTAAGTATTTCTCATTCAGCGCTTCAAACAGCTGCTGAACAAGTGATTGTTACATGAGTACCACAGATAAGATTTTAGATCTAGAGACAGCTCTTTTCTCACATCATTCCTGCCTTCTTTCCCTCCTTTAAAATCCTTCCTCTTTCCTCCAGATTAATTAATCCAATCTTTCCTGTTCAGGTATTCTTGCACATTTATTATAGTATATATTCCATTTCACACAACCATCTGCTCTGTTGGCTGCAAATGATGGGAGCGCTAGTCTAGTAGTTCGACCCAGAGGGCACGTTCAGTCGGGGGGGGGGAAGTTAACTCCATTTCCCATTCCATACCAGTGAATTCCTTGCGGCATTGGTCTCCAACACTGATCTCCATGTTCTCAAGTTGCACTAGGACTTTCTTATAATCACGCAAGGCTTGCTTACTCTTTCGTCTGTCAAGAGACCGAGAGATTACTAAGTTCCACAGAAACAAAGGCCGGTGGAAGGAAACAGCATTGATTCCCAGGCTGTATATCACAGCTTCAGAATCACTGCCATGTTTACCTGTACATTAAAATGAGAAGCAGGACTATAACCACCAGCACTGCTGCCCCTACACCCAGCCCAATTTGGGCTTGTGGGGGAAAACTAGAAGGTGGTTCTGTATCATAGCGGACACGACCAAGATCCAGACGTAGGTTTCCCATCTGTACCTGCAAGAAGACAGCATACAAGATTCATTCCACAGATATACAGATAGTTGTCTGTTGCAATAAAGTGTAGTTTTGTGCTATTATAAGGACTAAATAATCTGTTGAAGTTGAAGTCTCTTACAAGAGCTAATACAAGGAGACCCTGAGTGAGTTTGGATGATCTCCTGATCTGTGGGCTTCACCTCCTATGATTCCCAAGCAATAGGGATGCTAGGAACTAAGGTCCATGCACCTGAGGGCAAGCAGACTGGGGAAGGCTGTCCTAATGGTGCCCATCTAAGATCACTAAGAGTGAATTGAATTTCTTCATTGAATCACACTGAAAAGCTTAACATTATGCACAGAAACAAGAAATCAATCAATGAATATTTAATTGCCTGCCATTGTTAACAAATACTCATAGCAGGAATGAATAAGAATTAAGAGAATTTCCAGGCTTGGTCCAATTAGGATCTGGGGATTCAGTGTACCAGTAAAGTGGCAAGAAGGGGACTTAGTCATATCTGGAGATCAGAGATCTATTTGCATGTTTGTAAATTTAAGCAACTAAACCATAACACCTTCTCTCACTTCAGTATTAATATGGACCTGCTACTTTTATTTCTGTTGTGGCATTGCTGGGTCTGTTTATTCATCCACAGATAGGGCACAACTTACTAATGGGCTGTGATGCACGATTTAGAACATATGGCATATTTTGATCCGATTATACCATATCTAATAAAAGATGGGAAACACAAATAAAGGGTGGATGGGTTGATAGCTCCTTTTCTGGCCTAATTGCATCCACTTTTTCTTTCTTCTCTGAATATCAGGGACACATTTTATACACTTGTATAAGAGAACCTAATGAAAGCTTGAGTAGGCAATAATGGGAAGAGAAAGCTCAAGAACAAAAATTCTAATATTGCACTTTTATCAGGCATATAACATGGTATTTATAACATGACTACAAAAGGATTATAGTTCAATATGACTGAAGTTATCAACATAGATGCAATTATAATGAGTTCTGTATCATTTTAAGGGGTGATTGACAATCATGACAGAATTGTTGCAACCAACCTTTGAGCAAGACAATTTTGGAATACTCTACTCCATCCTGCTCCATTGCTTAACCATGGTCATGATCACCCATGCCTTGGTCATCTACCATGTGAATTTGTGTAATGGGCTCCACATGGGGCTTCCATTGAAGAGAATACAGAAGCTTCACTTTGGTGCAAAATGCAGTGGCATGAGCAGCTACCGGTATGTGTATCCCTAAAATGGCACATTACATTTCTGCTCTGCAAGCTGCATTGGTTATCATTTGCTTCTGAATTCAATTCAAGGTGCTGGTGATGTCTTTTAAAGCTCTTCATGACATGGGGGCTAATTATTTGAGGGACAGCCTCTCCCCAGTTATATTTGCCTGTCTCAAAAGAGGTGTAGCATGGGCCCCATGTGTTATATCTGGCGGGTTCCAAGAGATGGGCCTTTTATACTATGGCCTCTGCCCTGTGGAACATCATTTCCCTCGATATGAGATTGGTCCCATCCCTGGTAACCTCCAGAAGTCCCTCAAAATGGGACTGTGTCAACAGGTTTTGGGGATTTCAAGGAAATGTGGAATTGGTGCAATGGTTACATTGGCAGTGAAATGTTTTTAATGTCGCTCATTTTATGGCTTTTTTATTGCACACCACCCACAGTCAAGTTTATGTGAAGGGCAGCTATTTAAAAATGATGGAAGAATAAAACAATAAAATAAAAATGTGCAGTTTATGCGCTAATCCTATACAGGATGGGACTAAGTATGCAAGAATAAGAGTTATACAATCAATTCCTGTACTGATGGTTTTCCAGTTCTAATCCCAAAGATCAATCAAAACCCTTTGGGAAAGATGAAAATTTCAAGTCCACATATATTAATTCGTTAGTTATTTTATTTTTATATTTGCACTAAGGATGCATAGAAAGTTAAATAACTGATGTTTATCTTCAAAGATATCACTACATTACATGGTTCGACCATTTGAAAAGCTGCTCCTTCCTCTAAATTCTCTGCTCTGCCACTAAAGGAGCCGGAAGGAAGTTATTTAAAAAGCCATTAAACCAAAATAATGTTATTGTGCAAACCTTGCTTCTGCTTTATGGGTGGAGTGAGAAACTGAATTGAAACTAAGAGACTATGCAATCGGAATAATTTGTCATTATGCAAATTATAATTCAAAGGGTGTGATCATGCTATACACTCAAAGGAAATCCTCTTGCTAACAAGGGAGAGTTGAATGACAACTCTCTGGGATTATATAGATTTTTTCAAAAGACTTTCAGGAAGGACTTTCTGGACTTTCCTACTCCATGGAAACATCGGCAAAGGTTTAAGTTAAAGGCCAGAAACAATGTGTGTGGTGGGTGAATGGGGAATGAGTGTGATGTTCCTACAATATTTTCAAACCCATCCAGTTACTTTTGAACTCACTATAAACTCAGGCAACACAGAAGAAGTATTAAGCGGCTGTGGTGGTTGCAGAGGGGGCTCACAGTACAAATGGGTAAGTGTAAGAGTTTTCACGGTGCAAACACTGTTGCCTATGAAGGCCCTCACTTCGTTCTTGCTGATGCCAAGGTTCAAACCTTCTCCCTAAACAGGAACACACAAAAAATTATGGGTGCAATCAACATTCAAGAATTACAATTACTTCATTAGTATCCCCTTTCCACCAAGTTGGAGGCCATGCTATGTCTAAGCCTTATCTGCATATCTCTCTCTTCAGACTCCCAAGACATATGATATTTTCTATAGCAGAACAATATTTACTACCAGTGGTTTAGATCAGGGGTCTTCAACTTTGACAACTTGAAGACTTGTGGACTTCAACTTCCAGAATTCCTCAGCCAGCAAAGCTCAGCAAAGCTGGCTGAGGAATTCTGGGAGTTGAAGTCCACAAGTCTTCAAGTTGCCAAGGTTGGAGACCCCTGATTTAGATGATATATACATCCAAAAATGGTGATTTAAGTGTTCCAAATTACATATTACGGTCTTCTGACAATATGACCAGAAGTGCTATGATATGCGAATCCATACAATGCAATGCAATTCTGTGTAATTTTGTTAACTATTATATTTGTAATGAATCAAAATAGAAAGAAAGAAAAAAAGGCAGAGATTTAAAAAGAGCTAATACAGAAGTTCTTCTAAGCATCATTGTGCTGAAAAACATGAAGCATTAGCACATCATATCAAGCCCCCCCTCCCCCCCCAGCTTCCATCATTCCTGGGTCTGCTTCCCGTAATCCCCCTCACCTCTATGTCCAAGACATTGCCAGGTTTAAGACTAAAAGGGCGGCCCGTGGATTCCCGACCAGGCCAACGCAGGTGGGGATTAGGTTTGTAGGAGAATTCTTGACCTCCGCTAGCATTGCTAAAAGGAATGTGGAACCCATCCAGCTCAAAAACAAGGTGGCGGAAGTCAGCATTGGATGGCACAGCTGGCGATGGACAAAGTAGGAGAGTGGATGAATTAGCACAGCAAGGTTCCCAGCACTGTGAAGATACAAAATAAATGGTTAGAAAATGGCAGGGGAATCGTTCCTGAACTGCAGCCTCCAACCAAATCATACCTTTCTCTTTCTTTCCTGTACTCACCTCCAACAGATCGCCCACCTCAACACAGGGCCTTGAGGAAGCTGAGGACAATGGGGCATGAGGGCCGTGTAAAGAATCACAAGATCTTTTTTTCCTGATGCTTTTGCCTGTGGGTGCCTTCTCTCGCTCCAAGATGGCTTTGATGAGGGGTTGTTGCACCACATCCAAATTAGTCCCCTCCACCTGGATGATCCTTCCGCCCCTGAGGAACATCAGTATTGACAAAGATACTAGGTCTTAATCTTCTATCCTCTACTGGTCTGACATAGCCATCATGTGAACAAACTTATGATGGAAGAGGCCCTGAACGCCAGAACTCAGCCTTAATTTTGAGACTCTCCTGTAATTTCCTTGCACCCCCTATCTTCATTGTCCAAAACTCTCTTGTTCTCTAAAACTCCCTCCCTTTCTTCCTTATTGTGGTTTCACATGGGAATTCCATCCCAAAACACCAACCTGGTCCCACTTCTTTCTCTCCCTTAAAACTTAGACTTTAACATTCCCCTTTTTGCAGAATACTTTGCCTTATCCCACTGGAATGCTATGGGGCTCACATTAGGACAGTAAAGCAAGTTGCTCCATTGCTGAGCCACGTGATGCGATCCTGGAAGCGGTGGCCATTTTCCAAGCAGCCGCAATTCAATGCAACTGCTCAGAAAATGGTGGCTGCTTCCAGGATCACACCATGCGGCCCAACAATGGAGCGACCTGCCTGCCTTACTAACTTGAGTTCCAGAGATCTTTGAAAAGTAATTACGTGATGGATGACATGGGGTGAAGAGGGTGTGGGGCCCAGTGGACTAAGAAGCAGGCCCAAGGTTGGAGGGGTATGGGAGGAGACAGGCAGGAGGGCTGCAACATCTGTGCAGTCAAACATAATGGCAAGCAGCTGCAGGGGTGCTGCAGTGGAAGTAAAGACAATGTCGTAAAGTAGCTTTTGGTAGTTCTAGACCTGCCTTAGGCATATTAAACCAGGTAACATTGGGCCAGTAACTGTTAGTCTTAGTCTCTTAGTATTTCTTAGAAAGGAAGCAAGGGCAAACCAATTCTGGAAAGCCTTGCCAGGAATACTGCAGGGATAATCCAGGCTGTCAGCAGGAATCAAGACTGTTTGAAAACCACAGGTACACACACACAGTTGCGAATACAAATCCCCACACAAATGTGACATATTATATACACCCTTGTGTATAATATATCCATCCTTGGTGGAAGCAAGGATGATTTACAAGGATCAAAACTATGGAAAGATACAGGGAATGATATTGGCATTAAGTAGGTGTAGCTATATTTCCTTTCCTTTTTCTTATTTCATGCCTTTAATTTCTTTCTCTTATTATGTCTTAATATTTTTCTGTGCAAAGACGAACAGCATGATGGGTATGTATATGGTATATGGTTATGAATGTTGAAGAAGTAATCCCTAGGTCTCCTTTCCTTCTCACCAAAGAAGACAGAGATGCTTTTAGACTGCTAATACACAACCATGTATCCTCTTGTAAAAAAAAAAGCCTGACTTTTTCTTTGTCAAACAATTGTTTTATAACATGCAAGTTCATACAGTATTAACATAAGCCAGATAAAATGACCCCCTCAAGTTTTTACCCATGGAAGCTGGTAGATGGGAAGGCCCCAGTGAGCTGTGGATTAGGTTTATAAAGGAAGGGCTTCTCCAGCAATTCACGCAGCGCCACACCGTACTTGGCACGAACAGTTACCGTCTGGGGCGTCAAGCTGGCACTGGTACGGCACACAATGGTTCTGGGTTCCACAGGTTCCTCACTATTGGGATGGAAAGTAAACAGGCAACGTGAGGACTTAGAGAGGATTATTAGGAAATAAAGAGAGAGGAGGGAGAGATGAAAAGAAGCCATTTCACTCACAGAATACAGGGCAGGTTGCCCACGCTGACAGTAACCTCAGGGCCAGTCAGGAGGTCCTCGCCAGAGATGGTTATTCGGGTTCCTCCAGCTATGGGACCAAGGTCTGGGTGTAGACTGAGCAGGGTTGGATCCTGAGAATGGAAGCAACTGTAAGGGCTGATAGGTAGTGTTGGTGGTATTCACAGTATCTGGCTTGCCTTTCCTCACCATACCCCCAAGATAACCATGACGAAGTCACATTGTGTCACAGGTACATTGCAAACAAATGTGCCTAGCTGAAACCCATCCTTATACCCATTTTCAAGCTTCCTTATAACAAACTCTGGACTGTCCATCCCCCCCTCCCTCCTCTGTCAAGACACTGACCTGGTAGGTGAAGTGGTTCTTGGAAATCCCTGGGGGGCGATCTCCAATGGTGACTTGAACAGGGCCAGATAAACCTCGTTTTCCAGGGGGCACATTACAGACAATTCTGTAGGGAACAGCAGGAAGGCTTTATTATGAGGAAAGGCTGCAGAAATTCACAGCAGGGCTGCATTTTTAAAGAATGAAAAAGGATGCAGGCTCTCGTGAGAACCTCTTTTCAAAATAAGTTTCATTAGCTGAGAACAATATAGTACAGAATCAGAAATAAGAGGAATTTTCAGCTCCTGTTCTTGATTGGTTTTGGACAAAAGCTCTGGAGTTCAGCTTAGCTATTGAGTCAACCTGCCATTCTGGCTTTCCTCAGCTCTTTATTTGATGGGAATGTTAATGGCCACCTGAGAATGAATGCCATGCCAATTACATAGCTTAATGCTGCAGAAACCATTGCATTCCCCTATGGAAAAATTGTGTTTGAAGCTTTTTCATTGGAAAAAACAGTGTTAAGTACTGTAGATGTAGATAGAAAAAACGGAGGTACCTATTCCAGAGACATACTATTTCTTTAATATTAGAAGTTATTGGTATCCAAGAAATTGATTGGTTACCAAATCTAAATACAGGAAAGAACTTTATCAGATGAAAGACAACTTTATATCAGGCTGAGGCAAATTCTTGAAACATAATAGATTAGTGTCATAAAAGCAACAAATCATGGACTAGTTTTATAGATCGTTCTACATTGTGATTTGCTCATAGTTTGTGAAATAATCTGCTATTGATCAAATTCATGTATCATGCTAAGCCATAAATATCTTCTTTACAAACCAATAAGCTAAACAACAGCAAGAAAGTCACATTTCAGTTTAGTGCTTTTGCAGACATTTCTAAAATTCTGTTTTCATTATGGGTACTGAGTGTAGATTAATGAGAAAAAAATGAATTTCAACAACTGTAGAATCAGGCTGCAACATAACAAAATTGACAAAAGGGGTAGAGGGGGTCTGAATATGTTCTGAATGCACTGTATTTACATTTAATATCCGATAAGAAAATGGGACATTCAACTCATAATCATCAGCTCATATACACTGATTCACGCTTAATAAGCAAAGCAATGTTAGTCAAATTAATTCTTGCAAATTTCCTTAAAGATCATATTTATATGCAGTTCTAAACCAAATGCTCACTGCTTTGATTTGAAACAACTGGCAGCATGTGGGGAATGGCCCTTACCGAGTGGAAACTATATACTGAGCTGGATCAGGAACACATGGCAGCCCAGCTACAAGCACACTTCTGGCCACATCTTCAAAGCGATGACCCAGGTTGGATCCTATCACAGTGAGAGCTATTTCTCCTTCCAAAGGTCCAGTGAGTGGAGATATCTAGGAAACAGGATTATATGGCATTATAACTGTAAACTAGCAGCTTTCTTCAAATTCTGTTAAAATAAAAGATGAAAATATTAGCACTGAAGTTACAACCAAGCACATCTCCTAAACTCTGAGGGTGCAACTCCCAATGGAATTGAAAGGTAACTGGATTGAGATAGTTGGCTTATCATGGAAGAGCTTTGGCTCTATCTAATTAGTGAATTACTGAAAGGGTGGTAGGTGTGTGTGTGTGTGTGTGTGTGTGCGTGTGTGTCTGTGTGTGTATGGCAAGACTAAGATGGTAAATCTAGATCTGAGGTTTCAGGAGAAACGCTCATATCCCTTCTTATATTAAAAAAAAATATCTGCATGTAGAACAATTAGGCAGCAAGACTACTGGCCAAGTGATGTTGCTTCTCACCGAATAGATGACAGGTGATGGGCAAGTAGCCACACCAAGTTTGGATGGACAGGAGTTCTCATAGACACAGCCAGTCTCCTTTTCCAGCTGACACCAGACACAGTGGAACTGCTGGGGGGCTGCTTTGCAGCGACTGCAGTCCGAACGGTCAACAGAACAGTTGTACAAAGTCACTGAGGGGAGGCAAAATGATAAGAGGTGAACATTAGTTTAACATTGTCCTGCTTGAGCCTGCCTTCTCTATGCCAGACAAATTTCATTGCTGTCCAGAGAAGATAAGCTAGCGCAAAGCTACAGGTTTTTCAGAAGAGCAAGGCGTTGATGGGCATCCTGAAAGTTGGGAAAATCCAAGCTTAAAAAGTATTTTGTACTAGATTTTAAGCTTCCATGAATTGTGCATTTTTTAAAAGAGATAACAAATATTTGTTTCTTTTGGATCATGCACTGTGTCCTGCACAGTATGGCCCTTGTGGTATTTTGGGAAAGGCTCTTGAGTGAAACCCAAACCATAATCATCAACCTCTGTCTTCCTTTCCCTGCCAGCTTTTTTTTTTTAATTAAAAAAAGAAAACAAGAGTATCAACAGAACATCGCGAATAAACAAATTCAAAATAAGAAAGAACATTGCACAAGCAATGGGGAGAAGCCTTGCATATATTCGTAGGGAGAAAGACATTTGTATGGTTGAAAGGGAGATGTGGTTAATAGAGAGAAAATATGTAACAATTACAACTTTTTTTATTAAAGGGATTGTTGAACCTCTAGACATAAGACTAATTTTTCAGCAGTTCTATAACCCATACTTTCAGATTTCTTTGGTCTAAAGTAAAAGATATTTCCATTTTTCATTTTGCTGCGTTTAATCTGACAGGAAAGAGAAAACCTTGAATGTGCCTTAGAAGTATAAGAATACATGAGTTGGAAGGGAATATATTGAACATCTAATCCAACTGCTTCCCAGTGCAGGGACCCACTAACCATCCCTGAAAGGTGGTCATCTTTGTTCTGCTTTTAGTTGCAACAGACAACATGTCCACTTTTTATATGACAGCTCTTTGGACTACTGTCATCTGTATTGTCTTATAGACCAACTCTTAATTCTTCCTTATAGGGGTTCATTTCAAATCCCCGCCATGAATCCCCTCCAAACCCATTATCTTTGAAAATGCAATGTCTGGAATTAAACACAGTACAAGGATCTCCAAGTGAGATTTAACCAGAGCATTAATACGATACAAACTATTATCTTTATGATCTGAGTAATGCTTCCATTAATGCAGTCCCAATCTAACTGGCCTTTCTGGAGTATTTATCTAGATCTTTGTTAATCTGCATTAAAACAGAAGATAATTTCAAAATGATCAGTTGGGAAATTCTGAAGCTATATTGTTAAAATATGGTTAAAAGCCATGGTGGTGCAGTGGTTAGAATGCAGTATTGCAGGCTACTTTTGCTGATTGCAGTTCAGCAGTTTAATTCAGAGAGGCTCAAGTTTGACTCAGCCTTCAGTCCTTCCTAGGTGGGTAAAATGAGGATCCAGATTGTTGCGGGCAATATGCTGACTCTGTAAAACCACTTATAGAGGGCTGGAAAACACTGAAGTGGTATATAAGTCTAAGTTCTACTGCTACTGCTATTAAAATCGTGTCTATACTTTTTGTTTTGTTAATACATGTAGCATAATAACATTAAAATAATTGATCAACAAAGATGATTTGAATTTTTTTACTCCATCTTATTTCCAAAGCTTTGTTCAAAATGAGTAAGCAAATGGGCAACACAACTGACAGTGACAATTGCTGACAGCCTGATTACAATCCTTCCAACACAATCTCAAAATTTTCAAATAATTCCACTGCTTTTAATAATGCATTGATCACAATGATTCAGAAAAAAATTTGTATCCATAGAGGGCAGAAGTCTATTTCTCTTTTTTTTTAGAATCAAAGGCAAAGATTCCCTTAAACCAGAGATCTGCACATGCCACAAAACCAAAAAACCCATTCCCTTACCATATAAATCTTCATGGCTATCAAGGCGTTGGTTATCCCCCACTACGATATAGAGAGGCACACGCAGTTTTGGGAGAGCTTGGGTGTAGTGATATGTTTGTGACTGACACCTCACATGATGGGATGCTTCCTCATCCCTGTCCTCCAGGGATGCTGGAACAAAAATCGGGGCTCCTTCCACTTCCAATACACAGAAGACTGTTGCTGGATCCTAAGGTATGGAAGGAGGATACAACAGGGCTCTATACACATCACCTGTCCTTCCCAATTTTGTCCCCAAAGTTAGCCCACCTTTAATCCCACATTCACTTTAGTCACAGATATCCTTCCAATATTCAGAATTCTTTAAGGGAGGAAAGCATTAGCATATTTCACTTTGTGTAGGCATCCCAAAGCAAAGAACTTTCTCAAAGCCTCCCCTTTTCACCTCCACGCCTCTTCTGAGGACTCTGATTTACCTGGTTAATCACTAAGTGTAGATTCCAGGCCACCAGATTTATTGGCATTTCTACATTGACAGGAATCAGGGGGATTTCTCCATCCCCTCCCACACTGGGACAGGCAGCTCGACCCTGAGGTTCTCCCTGGGATTCTTCAGCCAATGCCTAGGAGAAATGGACAGATTAGGTGCAGCTTCAGGTTTTGTGTTCTTTCCTGCCCATTTGTTCTGGAAAGCTAGGAGACCCATGCTCTGAAATGTATGTTACTCACTTTGTGGTTGTAGACAAGCCCCTCTGTATTTGGGCAGGGCCCTTCAGAGACACAACGATGACTAGATGGACACCAGTGGCACATCCAGGGGCTGTCTACACATGTTCCACATCTATTGGAGAAAGAAGGATAAAAGAAAAACTACCTTTAACTAAGATTATGTGAGATCAGCAAGGTAAGAAAAGTTTGGCTGCTGGAATTCTTTCCAAACCCTTAACTTAGGGTTTCTCAACCATAGCAATTTGGAAGATGTGTGGATTCAACTCCCAGAATTCCCCAACTAGCATTTTCAACTTGCCAAAATTGTGATACACTGCCTTAACCACAGCTCTACTCTGGATTATGTGCCTGGGAAGAAGAGGGAAGGAGGCTTAGCGTGGAGAAACCAGCAGCATTCCAAACAGAGATTAATCCAGCCCATTTTTAACCTGATTTTTCCTCTTGCCAATCACTATCCCCATAGCAACTTTGGTAATATTCTGTTCACTTCTAGGAAACTTATCCTGCTGATGGTCAGAATTTCAATCTCCTAAATCTTTTCAATACCCCACTGAGTTGGAAAAAAATAGGGAGGTTACTTTCTTAAAAAACTCAGCCTGCTGAGAATAGCTTCATATCTGTCTTTCCCTTAAGTAATTAGGCTTCTCATGTTAAGAGAAAGCAGCAAGTAATTAAAAGATTGAACCTTTGATCCAGAGGTAGCTAAGGAAGATGATACTGATGAAAGGGGAAAGCTTCGTGTTCTAGGGCAGGGGTCTCCAACCTTGGCAACTTGAAGACTTGTGAACTTCAACTCCCAGAATTCCTCAGCCAGCAAAACAAAGCTGGCGGAGGAATTCTGGGAATTGAAGTCCACAAGTCTTCAAGTTGCCAAAGTTGGAGACCCTTCTTCTAGGTTGGGTCTGTGTATGCAAGTGACATTTTTGTCACCAGGATAAATTATGAAAAATTGAGAAATGTAGATGTACCTATGTAATCTGCACACTTTAGAAGAAAATATTAGCATTCCACTTTACATATGCAGCAATCCAAATTTTTAATGCAAGAGCAGATATGATGCTGCTTTAATCTAAGGCCTCTTGTTAGTCATCAACTTGCAGCCTCTGCCACCCCCACCCCACCCTGCCTCCATCCCCACTCAACATTCGCTCACGGGGTGGAATCAGCGAGTTGGCTCACGGCATTACAGTCGTAGAAGGAAAATCCCAGAGAGGTTATGACAACATCCTGGAACATCAGAGCTAACGTCACAGTCACATGGTCTGAGGAAGAGAAAGAAGAGCTACCTGAAGTCAATTTTCCCCTATCCAAGTAGCCAGCAAGAGAAAACTTGTCACAAATACCCATACTACGAGGATTATCCACAAAATAGATTACGTTTTGCAATAGAAAAAAAAACAAAGTGTAGGAAAAAAAATTATTATATACACTTGA
>JAEANM010006836.1:0-18265 GCA_017656035.1 Myanophis thanlyinensis
ATATTATTGTTATGAAAAGGGGTGGGGGAGGGATGGGGGAAATTACATGGTATAGTGATGATTTTTATTATTATTATTATCTATTTGTAATAAGAAAACTGAATAAAATATATTTGTGAAAGAATCAAATATAAAATACTGACAGAATCCCCCTCTGGAATTATACGAGCAGGGCTTTAGTAAACTCCTACGAATTATACCGCTGCAGAGTGACCAGAGCACCGCTCGTGTTTCTGAAAGAATAAACGTGGTGGAAGCTCAGAGGGTTGTAAGAATGTGAACGAACCCCGATAAACACGCGGGTTATAGGAGAGAAAAAGTAAAAATAAAAACAGCACGGGGGAAAGAAAATGTTCCTCAAATCAGGGCTCTCTCCTTCCTCCTCGCGGGAAGAAATTATTAAAACGCCAAGGCTGTATTTTGACCTTTAAGAAGAGCAGGCCTTACTAATCACTCCCGGAGCTATCAATGAGCCTTGCAGGACTTGGGCGAAGGGGACTCACAGCCACGTGGGATCTTCGCATTTGGAGAGGCCGGGCATCGTCTGGTTGCGTGTCCGTTGTAGAGCTCACCGGCCGGAATTTTTTTTTTTTTTTTGCTATGGCACAGCTTCAGGCTCGCTTCTTCACCAGCAACACGAAGTAAGTGGGAAACGGGAGAGACTCTGCGAGGGAGAATCGGAGTTGTAACTTTTCAAGGGGCTCCTCCTTTTGCGTGGGACCCTCACCGATTTAGCTTTGGCTCCCTCCCTCCCTTTCCTTTTTGCCCGAAAATGAAACAAAGCTTTGGCCCCCTTCGACTTAAAAGTAGAATCAAAGCTGAGGCGTGCACACCCGAGCAATTTTGGAAAGGATCTTCAAGGTCTTGCGCCGAGAACGGGCCGCTCTTCGTAGCCGGAGCGCACCTGGGCTTTGCAAACACCCCGTTTTTCTAACCAAGCTTTCAGTAGTAACTATGGCAGTTGGATAACTTAGGCGGTTTGTTTTGGAATGGCCGTGTAGCCTTTTATTGGGAAAGCCCAAGTGCAATTTGAGTTATTTAAAAACCCCACCATCCACGATTTCAGGGAGCAACATTATATACAGTTCTTGGATGCCGCTTCTTGGAATGGCAGTCAGCTTATTTGTTCAGCACTGATTGCAATAGAAATATAATTGAACAAAAACAGGATTTTGAAAAAATATTTATTGAAGTTAGCACTCACTGGATAGTACATAACCAACTATATCAGGCTGTGTGCAGAGGAGTTTGCAGCGAGCTCCATTGGTGTTTCCTGATCAAACCAAAGAAGGAAGGAAAATAGACAAGACCCCCGGAAGTGTGCCTACACAGTGCCATAGTAAATGGAACCACACATGCCTTCTGTCTTGTGAGAAACCTGTTGTATGTAGATAGCAGTGCTTGTTTTGTAAAAACACTAATGGAAAAATTGTATAATAGAAATAAAAATGATAAAAATTATTAACTCATTTATAGATTCTGCAGGCGAGTTATATGAGTGTAAATATGAACTCTTAATAAGCCCAATTTGGTGCCCTCCAAACAGTTGTATTTTCTGTTCCCACCAAATTCAGCTTGCATGGCTAAGGACAAGGAATTGTGGAAGTTTTAGTCCAAAACTACAACTTGCTTGGAGTACATGATAGAACTGTATACAGTAGTTTTGCCTGCATGACAGCTTTCTGCCACTTGGATGCTCATTTCTATTGAATTTGGTTTCTCTGAATTGGTTGTGGCGTTGTGGTGCCCTGTGAGGTAGACTAGCTTTATACAGATTGGGATTTATATCAAGAAGTTATGATTTTAATATCAACGCTAGCGTTTGAAAAGACATGTGAAACCTGTATCCTTACAAGCGTTACAGTTGTATTTTGTTTATCATACTGGTTCTCTTAGAATTATATTATTGTAAAGTGTCAGTTTTAGACCACTGAGTCTAACCACCAACTTAGTTTAGAATTTAACTTAAAATATCTAGACAGTTATCAAGACTCTGCTTGAACGCATCCAATAAATGTAATTTTTTCCTAACATTGCATTTGTCCTTTTTTTTTGAGCCACATCAAACTGTTGACTTTATTTGATTTGCGATCCATGCTTTTTCAATAATCTTATTTCATCATAAGCACCATTACCAAGCCAAATATTCATCCTTACGTTTGAATTTTTTTGTTAAATGTTATTTCATTTCTCTCATCTGAGATTGTTTTGAATTTTATTTCTTTTATAAAATAATTAGCAAAATTTTGTGTTGTCTACAAAATTGATTAACAATTCCAACATTTATTCTCATCCAGCATTAAATAAACAAATAATCCTAAACTGATAGATGTGGCACCCATTTCCAATTTGGTGAGCAATAGTTGATGAGCATTTATAGAGTACAGCTATCAGGCAAGCTACTTTTTGTACCTACTGATATTATTTAATCTGAACCACTGGTTTACTAATCGGCAGATCAGTGAAGACCTTTGTCAATTCCTTTCCTGAAATTGAGATATAATACAGAATTTCCACATCGATCAAAGTGTGAGATAAGAACTAATCTTGTTTAGATTATTTTTAATACTGACTTCTGGAAAGTCCCATACTTATTATGTTGTTTCTAAGATCAATATCTTTAAATCTACTTTGAATCCTTCCTAGGTATCAATTCCAGACTGATTGATTTATAGTTCCCTAAATCCTTGTTGCTAAATTTAGAGATGTTTACTTTTCCCAGGCATCTAGCATTTCATTAGTGTGTTAGAATTTCTCAGTGATAGCACCTAAGGATTTGGCCCTGAGATAGTTCTTTCATTACTCTAATATATAAGCATTCTGGAAATAAAAACTCACGGTCAAGAGGAATTCTATGACCATGTTTCTGTCACTCTCAAACTTGCTTTTGGTTCTTATTCTACCTCCTAGCTTTGTTTCTATGATCGACTTCCAGTTTCTGCTACAGAACCATTTTTTTTAAATCAAATAAGTATTTCTTTACACGCCTTAGTGGGTGGTGGTAAATAGGCTTCAGGGTATCAATGCTCAGGTGTTTCACTCATACTATAACCAGGCCTTCAAAGTGCAACCATTCAGAAATGGGGATTGTCTTGTAAAGTTTCTACTAGTGTTCAGCGAACTATTATAGCAAACTTACTCATTCTTGCTCATCAACTAGTGTGGCCATTAACTGCTCAAGGTCCTTTGACTTTTTCATGAAGGATACCTACAAGCTTGCATTGGCTATAAATATAAATATGCTACAAGAATTGCAAATCACAAACACAGATTGCATATATTAATCTGTGCTTTGACTATTTAGGGCACCCCCAGTACCAGGGCTTTCATTTCTTCCATGTTTTCTTCTCTGATCATTTCACTTAAGGAAACAATGGGATAGATTTTCTTGGAATACTCTGTTGAGTCTGCTCTTCTTGGAACCAAGCTGTATTATATTTCTCCAGTTGCTGGTTACTCTGTAGGAAGTAGTTGGTCAGTCACCCACACTGGCAATGAACATATCTCAGCTCTTGTAAACAGAAGCCATTCAGGAAAGCACTTTCATTACTCACAGCTAAGCCCTCCACCATCATGCCAAATACAAGACTTTGAAGTTACTTTCCTCTTCCTCCTGTGAAATTCTTATACAAATATCTGTTAGTCCTGTTTGTTTCCTCTCTAAGCAGAAAGTCTTGAAAATCCTAATTATTAACCATATTTTTCCCTGAGAGAGCTGAAGGTCTGAGATGCCATGTTTTTTTAAAATATGTGATTCTTTTCTCCCTATAGATATACAGTAGATGATGTTCCCTTTTCTATCCAAGCTACCTCTGAAGTTACTGACCTCAGTAACATTATCAACAAATTGTTGGAAGCTAAAAATGGTATGTTTATATTTGAGATATGGTTCCATCAATATTGATTCTAACCCTCTAGGGTATTGTAAAATCAGGTATCAAAAACATACAAATAATCACATTTATTTTGGATTTATAATTAGGCAGACTTAACTTATTTTGATAACTGCTTACTATTGAGATTTCAGATTCAGTGTTATTTAATCAAACAAATTAGATATGATTATGATGTAATCCATGCACTAGACTAGATTATAATGGATTGTTTAACAGTTGATCTCTCTATGCTTTCTTTCACCAATCCAGAATATGGATATGGAGTTTCCCACAGTATAGAAAAATAGATTAGATTAAGAGGGATAGTGATGTCAGGATGGGTAGTCAGAATATTCAAAATATAGTAGTATTTACCTACAGTTGAATGTTCATTTGCTTGAAATGAGAGCAAATGTTAAAAAAAAAAATCTCTTTTCCTGGATGCTTCTTTACACAGATAAATTTTTATCTTGGCAGTTTTGGAATGAAGCCAGATTGTCAGCCAGAAGCAATAGCAACTCAGTTTTGTTCTCATGATTGTTTTTACAAAGCAATCCAGAGCAAGTAATGTGTTTTGTAAAGGAGTCTAGTAAATCATGTGATTGGGGAAAGAATCAAGATTCTGCATTCCATTTTATGTATATTGGTAATGTTACTAGTGATCTGGAGGGCCAACTTGTTAAAGGTATGAGGATAAATTATGACTATTCAAGGACAACAAAAGAGAGACTATATTGGAGACTATCCATTTTCCAAATCTCCTCTTAATGTAAGTTGTAACTTTGTAACTTGATACCTTTTATTTATTTCTAGACGACCACAAATATGTGGAATTTGACTTCCTTGTCAAAGGACAGTTCTTGCGTATGTCTCTGGTCAAACACATGGAAATGGAAAATATTTCAACAGTAAGCCATTGTAATGTTTTTTGAAGAAAGAGCGGAATGTAATGAATTTTAAATATTTCTCAGAAATGTATTTTTTAAAATGCTGTGCAATTTTCTTCCTAGAAGCTATGCGGGAGACTTTAATAGGTATCCTGCCTATTTATTTATTTTTAATCTCTGCTTCATGCATTGTAGGGTTTTGAAATACATAGTGTCAACCAGTATTCAGTTACATTAATAAGTACGTTGGTAGCCACCTAGTAATGCCTTTTGTAATGATGACTTAAACTATCAGACTTGCAAGCATACAGGTATAAGACTAATACACTACAGGTGGTCCTCAATTATTGACATCTCATTCAGTGATTGCTTGAGGTTGTGATGGCAGTTACAATCAGTCCCCAAAGTTACAATTGTCCATAGTATTATGTGGTTGTGTTCCAGCTGCTTGACAACCAGTCCAGATTTCAGAGTATTCCATAGTCATGTGATTGTGACTTGCAATCTTCCCTGCTAGTTTTCCACAAGCAAAGTCAATGAGGAAGCCAACAGGAAGTCTAAAATGAGTTTTTGCTTAATAGTAATAACTAGATATTGTTCCAGTGCCTATTACCATTTTTAAGCAAAGACTGTGTATTTTATTTTGAAAGAATTAAGATACAGCCTCATGTGACTAGACTGAACATGCCCAGTAGCAGAGTTCCTACCCGCCCATATTCAGCATCACCTGGACCTATACAAAGTGTCTCCCAACTATTTGGAACATATTTAGAAGGAAGAAAAAAATCAGATCTATTCCCTTGTACCTGTTCTGTTTCTGGAAGACAAAACTGGATACAAACATTTGTTTAATTTTTCCCGAAGTAAAAGACACTGTAATGAAAAGTGAATGACTGTAAGAAGTTACTTTTTTTTTTTAAGGTTATACATATAACTGTATTTTTGACCAGTAGAAACTTTACACTATTATTCTGATTCTAACTCAGTGATGTCCACCATGGAATTGACAGATTCTAGAATTCAAATGCAATATATGAGCAAATGGGCAGTGGTATGTTGATTTGGAAATATGGTTCCATTGAACCGCGACAAGGGACAGTAACAAGGCTGGGGAACTTGTCATTTTCTAGATGATGATGATAAAACTTCCCAGCATTCCTAAGCACTGGCCATGTTTATTAGGATTGATGGGGTATATTTAATGCAGCAACATGTTTTCCATTCCTAGGAAGTGAGATTGTAGGCTTTATCTCTTATCTCCTAGGTTTTGTTTTATAGTACAGTAGTTGATTTTTATTTATTTCTTCCGTGTACAGGAAGATGTAGTAGAAATTGAATATGTAGAGAAGTATACAGCACCCCAGCCTGAAGAATGCATGTTACATGATGATTGGATCAGTTCCATTGAAGCTACAGAAGAATGGCAAGACATTTTTAAATTTGCTTTTAGCTCTTTTTTATTTCTGATACAGCTTACTGTATTACATATAAGTTTGTTTTCTTTGTAAATAGGTTCCTGTACTTTAGTCTTCTATTAAAATTAAATGGCATCACCATTTAATTTTAAGGTTAAAATTGCTTTCCAGATATACAGCTGCTATCGTAGAAAAAGTTGAGGCCTCAAAAGTAAGGGTGGAAAGCTTAAATTACAATAATATTCTTTTCAGACAAATCCCAAAAATGACTGTACTGTTGCTTTAAACTTGTACTGTTGCTTTAAACTGAATGGGTTCATTAGGCATGCATGTTATGTTAGTGGATCTTTTTCTCACAGAATGATTGGCAAAATAAAACAGGATTCCTTTTTTGTCATAATTTGCTGCTTTCGTTTTTTTCTTTGTGAATTAATGGGAGAATGAATGGGTATGGGGTTGTTAGTAAATTTTCAGATTTGTAATAGCCAAGTTCTGGCCGGACTAAAAATTTTTTTTGGTAACAAATCACAAATATGGAATTTCAAAACAGTGCAAAAAGTTTGAACCTTGTAAACGTTTTGACATGGCATTCACGTAGTAAGCTGTATTGATTGCTATATGGCTATACGGACAATAAGAATTATTGGGGAATAGCTATATTTTTCTAGAAAAAAATGGGGGAATGCTGGTTGCTTTGAACTATGCACAGTGTTTATAATTCATTACCAGTCACATCTTGGCATTACATTTACAGAAAAATGGCTTTACATAGAATCTGAAAGTTCTGTTCAGTAGGTATAATTGAAACCTTTAGAAGCAAAACTGCTGTGTACATCTTCAAAAATGTTCTTTACTTCTGACTTCCACAGGATTTTGACTGGTTCCTATGATCAGACTTCCCGGATTTGGTCAGTAGAAGGCAAACCTATCATGACACTTGCTGGGCATGTAGATGTGGTAAAAGATGTAGCTTGGGTTAAAAAGGGTAAGTAAAATGCATTGTCTGTAGGGCAAAATACATTTTGTCAAAAATCTTGTGATACACTTTTATTATAGTCAGCTCAGGTTTTTGTTGTTGCTGCTGCTGCTGTTTTGATTTCCACTAGGTGATGGCTGTCCCTTTGTTGTTAAATCTTCAGTTTTCTTTAAAATTCTTTCTTTCACATTTGTTAAGGGTTTGTTTTGTTGTTGTTGTTTTAAAAAGATCTGCAGCATTCACATCTTTCACAGACTTGACTAGGCTGTGTTACTTCTGTCCTGGTGTTGTTTACATGCAGGAACAATAGTGGAAGACACTTCAGACTTCTGCTTACCTGCAGTCATGATGTTTTTCCTGGCCTCTTCTGTTTTGAGAGACAATTCATGAAACTGGGGAAAGGGCGTATACGTTATTTAAGGCTGAGCTACATGCTATTTTAAAATGCATAAAAATGTGACTTAATTTTCACTCTAGATTTAGTGAAAGGGACCCAGTTATGACCCAGCCTTGGTATAAAAGAGGATTGACTGACTGGCTTTTCTTCATCTGTGCTTCTGACATAAATGTGGATATGGCAATGGGGCTGTGTCTCTAATTTACAGTGCCAGAAAGTGTTCTTAGTAGTTTAACTTTATGCAGCATTGATCCATGTTGGCATTTCAGCACGATGCAAAGGAATATAATAGCTGGATTCCATAAATTTAGTGAAAAATAAAATAAAAAACCCAGATTTTAAAGCAATAGCCAGATTTCATCTTTAGAAACATAGGCAATCTCTATCTTAAAGAGGTTGTCCTTCAAAGGCTAAGAGGAAGGAGCTGTATGACCTAACAGGCAGGTTAAATGATTCTCAGAATCCCATAAATTCCGGTTACTTTTTCAGACAGTTAATATTATATAGGATTATTGCTTCATACAATAGTAATCAGTACTTATGGATTACCACTGAACTTCATATTCCTTAAAATGTATATCATATTTACTTTAGGTATAGTGGTATAGTAGAGTATCCCATTTTAAGTACACTAAATCTGATTATGGTTTTGCTGTACAGTCTTGTTTTTTTTATCTATTACCTGATTCTGGGATAAAGTGAGATTGGATAATTGGTTTAGGAAATGCTCAGTATACAGTATTTCCATTCTTGCCTGTATTCTTCAGACAGCTTATCATGCTTGCTGCTCAGTGCCTCCATGGACCAGACTATCCTCCTCTGGGAATGGAATGTGGAAAGGAACAAAGTGAGGGCTCTTCATTGCTGCAGGGGACACGCAGGAAGCGTAGAATCTGTAGCTGTGGATAGTTCAAGGACCAAAGTAAGTTATATGCCTTTCTCCTCGTCTGCTCTTGTATTCTAAAAAGCACTACTGCAGTTCTTTTGAGTATTCAGACCAAAACCCCATAACATGGCCTTGTCAGGCTCTGTGAACTAAGAACGACAGACACGTTGTGATTCTTGTGATCAAATTTCTTTATTGCTCCTCAATTATAGACAGAAAACTTGCCGAACTAAAGCAGACTACTTACACCATAAATCATATATCCCTAATAATTAGAGAGGACTCATTTGCACCCACTTTCTCTCACACAAACTATCTAAACTGCATTCTCTCTTACTCTCCTGAAATGTACTCCTACCCTCCTGGGAATCTAGGTAACACTCCATCACACATCTTGTAAGATGATGTCTTGCACTGGCCCTCTATTTGACCTTTTCCAAGTACTCTTAAGGATGGCGTTTTTAAATAACATCAGTTATAATTGCCAAGGGCTTTAAATGCTTTTGTTTCTGAGGTTTTAATGAAATACAGATGTTTAGCATTTGCAAAAGCTGATGGATTAGGGAGGACTAGAGGGATGTAGGTTCAGGTGTAGGGGAAAGGAGGAATATATATCTAACAAATAGCAAATGCTGGTTTTATGTCCTCCCTTTCTTTCATCTTTAAATTTCTAGGCATTCCACTCAGATCATGTATGAATTGCATTGTTATTTGTTGATGGCTCTAAAATCTCTTTACATGAGGTGGAGTTGGATTAGTGAACTAATGGAGGCAGCAGTGTTGGGGAATATTGTGGCAGGAGGGATTGTACATTTTAAGATCAAGATGATCCTGAAGGCTTTTATATGTTTAGTGTTATTGGAATCACTGAGAATATTTTTCTGCCACTGATGGACAATGTCTGGAAGTAATTGGAACACTGCTTCTCTGCTGCTGCAGCAGTTCTACCAGGGCAGGTTGGGGAGAACTGACAATGAGGAACCTCCCTGGATTCAATGCAAATCTGATTTGAACACAAGCATATTAATTTAAGCTGGAATTTGATGAAATCAGATATTTATCTTTTTATTCAAATGTTGTGCTTTTTGTCAGTTTTGCAGTGGCTCCTGGGATAAAATGCTGAAGATATGGTCTGCAGGTAAGAGAAATATTTTAGATATTAGCATTATTTTTTCTCACAGGTCACCCTCCAACACACACATTTTCCTAACAGTTGTAAATGTATTTCCATTCTGCAAACATGCTGTGTTTGTTGTCTACAGACAATTCTAAATGTAACATTTCAGTGCAAAATTCTAGATTACTACACATATGGTGCTACTTTTGACTGTATAGCTGCAATGTATGAAACAGTCATATATATAAAATAGCACATCTTATAAAGCATATGATAAGCCAATTTCATGCTGAGAAACCTGAATAAATGGAATTCAACTTGAATTTCATCCAGTTTCATCTCATTTATACAATAAAGAAATGAAGATTAGATGTTTTCATTACACAAGGGTTGTTAATAAGGTGGATTTCATTACTAAATAATTTTTTATTCTCTGGTTAGAGTCAAGATATCAGAGATAGAACATTTCTGGGCAAAACAAGTTGGTTTTCCTCAAGGGGCTGGATTTGAATTATCCTCCACATTCCATAAAATTGAGGACAATGCTTAAGAAAATGATAATAGGTAGAAGGTAGATAGGTAGATGATAGACAGACAGACACACTGACAGAGTATCTGTTTAATAACATCCAAGAAAAGATCCAGATCATTTCTTTCCTTCCATTTCATGCAATGAGCTTTGAAAATGTGTTGAAACCCAAGAGATAAAAAAATAACACATAGCTAATTTAGTCTACTTATGTTTTTTGAGATTATGAGAGTGTGATTATTGCCTTCCCTGTTTTTGTCTTATCACATTTTCATTTCAGTGCCTGCCGATGAAGAGGATGAAGCAGAGATGGAGGAAGTAGTAAACAGACCAAGGAAAAAGCAAAAAACCGAGCAGCTGGGACTAACAAGAGTAAGAAAGGAATGAGTGGAGTCAGACTTGGCCTGACAGTCTTTCACGTGGGCAATTGCCAGGGTGGATGACTGGTAGTGATGCCCCTCCCCCAGCCTTTACTTCAAAATGAAATTTGCTGTAGCTGTCTATTATCTTAAGACTTCTCAAATAACTTTATAGCAACAGTTCAATTTTGTTCCACCAGTACTTCACATGGCATGCTGTATTCACAATTCACTTAAATAACTGAAATCCCAAAGAATGTAACTGCGATTAAGACATGCCAAGGTTCTAGTCAGCTGCCCGTATACCAATATGTTCTTTTAATGCTTTAGAAAATTCCATGTTACTTGGCAACATTATGGAAGTTGTTTGCCATTGCCTTCTACTGGGACATTCCAGTTCACGTCCCCAATCTAGTTTTTAATTAATAATCAGATTTTTCCATTTTTAAGAAACCCAGTGTTACCCATTTTTTATTGGTCTTTATTCCTCATGTCTAGACTCCTGTTGCAACCCTCTCTGGTCATACAGAATCTGTGTCTTCTGTACTTTGGTCAGATACAGATGAAATCTGCAGTTCTTCATGGGATCACACCATTAAAATTTGGGATGTTGAAACTGGAAGCTTTAAATCAACTTTGGTAAATGCCACTTTAACATGACTTTGCTGCATTTAATTTATTTATTTTTTTCCCCAAAAGGGGATTTCTATAAAATGCTACTTATCACATTTTTGATTGTATCATAGACAGGAAACAAAGTATTTAATTCAATAGCCTACTCACCACTTTGTCGGCGTATAGCCTCCGGGAGCACTGACAGACACATTCGGTTATGGGATCCTCGGAGCAAAGGTAATTAGAAGTGATATTCTTGATGTGGCAGAAAAGTAATTGCCATGTCTCGCCTTCTCGGTCCCTTCTTGCAAACCCAGTGGTAAGGACATACTTTACATGCAGGAGATCCTAGCATCTCCAGATCAAAGAGTTAGGGTTAGGGTTAGAATGATGGGAAAGATCTCTGCATGTTTCTTTGCAACATTTCTACTAGTCATACCATGTCAGTGAAACTGATCGGGCAGCTTTCTCTATCTCTCCTGATGGCCAATCAGTGTCTTGTTTCCATAGTCATATCAGAATCATGACACTTTAGCTTACATTTTGAAGGAAGTTATTCAGCTCGTGAATGGCTGAGCTCTGGAATGGTGGTCACAAATAGCACAGGTAAGGCTATATTAGGATTATTCCCCTATCATTCTCTTGTCTAGCTGAGATGTCATCTGTCCTCTACCCTGTGTTAGTTACTTGGTGTAAGAATAACTTTAGGAGAAAGAGCTGCAACCTAGACAACCATCTGATGAGCACAATTTAAGTCCAAAGAAAGAAGGGAGTGGAATAATGATCTCAGAAGGGTCCCTTCCTAGTTCTCTGGAAAGTAAAGGAAGAGAGGGAAGAAGTGCTTTCACACTGCAAGCTTCTATTGTAACCTTACAATAAAGGTAGTAGTATTACTTAACATTTTGGTTTCCTGTCTGGACTACCTTGAAGTGACAGTGTTGTGGACTTTCGAGTCAATGTTGGCTACTGGTAACTATTGACAGGTCCCTGAGATTTTCTTGGCAACGTTTTTGAAAATGATTTGGTGCAAAGTCTTTATAGGCCTGTGTGATGATATGTGGGAAACATCTTGAGTAATAGGGCAAAAAGATGCTGTCTAGGGAATTCAGTCAGATAAGAAAAGGCATATCCCACATCTGGATAATGGGCAGAGCAAAGGGCTCAAAAAGGACCCCTCCCTAGTTTCTTGGACTGTGAAAGAAATGGTGGGAGAATTGTACCTCCAGACTTGCAAGATTGATATTAGTGATGTGATGGAATGTGAGAATGACCATATAAAAGGGGACTCGGGGGTGGGGGTGGGATGCTGCCTAGGGAATGATCAGATAAAAGGATGAGTAACCCACAGCTAAGTAATGGGCAGAGAAAGAAACTTTAAAGAGATCCACCCTAACGATTCAGGTGATAAAAAGAGACTGTAGGAGATTTGTACTTTCAGGCTGTAAGATTTAGCTATTGTAGTCTTAAAGTAGATTTAGCTCATCATTGTTTTTCCCCCTGTTGGTCTACTTGGGAGGTTAATAGCAGATAGGAAACCAACCAGTTGAGTTAATTCTGCTTTATTCTAAAGCTACAGTATAACAGCCATGCAAGTCTGAATGTACAAATCTGCTATTTCCTTTACTGCTCAAGAAACTAAGGACTTTCCAGGCCTCTTGTCCCATCCACTATCCAGTGGGGGGGAGGGGGGCTATGCCTTCTATTATCTGACATTCGATAGGCAGCATCTCTCCTCCTCCTCTCCCAAGGTCTTTCCTACATATCATTACAGGTTGAAAGAGAATGGCTGTCACCCAGCTGGCTGAGTTCCTAGGACACAACTAGAAATCAGCTTTCCCCATCCATAGTCCAGCATCACTACACCAAATTGCCTGTCAGCTTCTGCCTTAGCAAACTAAAATCAAAACCCTACAAAGGAATAAGCTTTTGTATTTCTTATATCAAATATGTATTTTATCTTGGCTTCTTTTCAGTAACTATAAATTGTGTGCCATATTGTACCTTGTGACTATTGGAACTATCTTGTTTCAGATGGCTCTTTGGTGTTACTTTCTCTCACCTCACATACTGGCTGGGTGACTTCAGTGAAATGGTCTCCTACTCATGAGCAGCAACTTATCTCTGGTTCTTTAGATAACATTGTCAAACTCTGGGATACAAGGAGGTAAGTTAAAATGTGACGTTCTCATTTGTTGCATTTTATATACGATTTCAGATTACTGTATGATCTAAAATACGAAGAACTGCAGTTTTGAAAGTTCTTGATTTAAAATATGCTCATTGGTTGATAAATCTTACTTCACAGATACTCTTGATGGGCCATTAGATCTGAACATGCAAGTGAATTTTGCAAATTGTGCCTCCAAATTCTCTACCAGAAAGCATTTGCAGTACATGATGTTGTTAGCCGCTCAGAATCCAGTGATTCTGAGATGGGTAGCATATAAATAAAATAAAATAGATATAGCTTGTGAATAGAGCCCAACATCCTTTTTTTAAATTTGAATTTAATAATAAAGCACTTGCAAGGCTATCATACCATGCCTGTTCTTGAAAAAGCTACATGGTACATTGGAAAATTTTAAAAAAAATCATAGAAAAGAAAATGGCATATCTATATGGCCATTAACAGGAGTCAAGATCAACTTAAGTAAGATTTTTGTTTCATCTCAGATGGATGGACAGTATGTGTGTCCTGGTAGATTTACATTTAAAGAAAAAGAAAGAGGAATTGGAGACAAAATGGATTGAAAGGGAACTTTGGTTCAGCAAAGAACTATCAGAGTCATACCATTTAAGGTAACAACACAACACTAAAACTGGCTTTAATAATCTATATCTCATCAGTTGCAAAGCTCCTCTTTATGACTTGGCGGCTCATGAAGACAAAGTTTTCTGTGTGGAGTGGACCGAAGCTGGGGTAAGAATTGATATTTCAAGAAATTATAGAATCGGATGAAAACTGAGAAGAGAGCTAATTTTTAAAACTCTGCATCACATAAAATATTCCAGGACCGTTGTCAGTATCTTCTGTTCACGTGAACATGTAAACTTGGGTGTGTACAGAGACAGGTGACAAGTATGAGACATGCAGGAATCAGATGTGGGCACTGAAAATCTTTAATTATGGAAGTAGGTACTTCTCAGGAGAAGGTATAATAGCTACTATCCAAACTCACAAAAGGACACTTGAAATTACTGTTAATCTTAAAAGGTACAGAAGTTAGTATTGCATATATAAATTCACATGAATCTCACATGAATGCATGCATATGTATAAATGCCACAAAAGGGGGAAATAGCCCAGGCAGTAAACGGGCAGAGTCAACTTTCTTAGGACTAGTATTCCACTTCTTTTTAAAGTTAAGTAACGTGATACCTCGGATGGTTGGATCAGACATTGCAATCTGTTAGGAGTTGGTGGTTGGAGGATTTAAGTTTTCAAGAGACTTAAGGCATTCCTTTTTTCCTTAATGCCTCCAAACTACGGAGAATAAAGACAATTTGTTGTTTTGGAATGAAGCAACTCCTTAAATTCTCCAAGATTAGCTCAAAGGGCTAAGATAACTTAAACCTGAGGAATCTTCTATAAAAACGAGAGGCTGTTACCATAACAGAGAAGGCCAACTTCCTGACCCCATCATATGACAGTGTTTGATTGTTGGGACATAGAATGTACTTACTTTATAGGATTGTACAGGATGGGTCAGACATAGGTAATTCCTCAAATAGCAAGGTCCTATGCCATGAAAGTCTTTTTTAAATAGTCATTTAATGAAAGATTGAAATTAACAATTGTACCATGAAAGTCTACACATGTAGTCCTCAACTTGCAACAATTCATGTAGTGACCATTTAAAGTTACAACGGTATTGAAAAAAGTGACTTATGACCATTTTTCACACTTAACAACTGTTGCAGCATCCCTGTGGTCACGTGATCAAAATCCAGATGCTTAGCAACTGACTCATATTTATGACTGTTGCAGTGTCTTGGAGGTCAAATGATCGCCTTCTGTGACCTTCTGACAAGTAAAGTCAATGGGGAAACCAGATTCATTTATCAATTGTGTTACAAATTGATGTTAATGTTACTTACCTGCAGTGATTCACGTAACAACTGTGGCAAGGAAGTTTGTAAAATGGGATAAAACTCACTTAACAAATGTTTTCACTTAGCAACAGAAATGTTGAGCTCAATTGTCATAAAGGAGCTGGTATCTGAAAGCCAAGTAAGTGAAGCTTGTGGAGCAGCAATGTTACATGGGATTATCACAGCATTCCCATCATTGTCCACATCTTGTATTTTGCACCAGCTGCAGCTTCCAAGTGGTTTCCTGGGGTGGAGTGTAAATTGTGGGTCTAGAAAAATTCAGATTGCCCACAAGGCCCAAATGAGGATATGTAACCCCATCCAGAAAATTTGGGGGATTGGGGGCTCAAATACTGAAGCCACTCAGTCTTCTTAAGGTTGAGCCTGAGTCTGTTCTGACACTTGAACAAGATTTTGACAGCACTGTTGTCAACCCCAAACCAATGGATGACTCATACACAGTCTCATGTAGCTAACATTAAACAGAAGGGGTAAAAATGTTAAGACTTGAAACACCCCACAAGTTAGGGGCTTCAGTCTCAACCCCTCCCACTCCAGTTGATTAGAACAGTACTGCCCACAAAGAAAGGGAAAGAGAATCACTGCCACACCATGCTGCCCCACTCCTAAACCTTACAGGTGGCCCAGAAGGACACCATGATCAACTGAAAGCCACTGAGAGATCAGGGAGAATGAGGATGGCAGCACCACTCCATCCCAACTCTGGATAATCTTGTTTCCAAAAGGACCATCTGGAGCTGTAGCCCAGCCACTTCTTAAAAAGGACAATTGAAGACAGGATAGAAATTTTCCACACTGCTGGACTCAGCAGTAGCTTTTTCAGCAGGAGGTGCACTGTGTTTTCCTTCAAGGCAGACAGAACCACCCCTTCCCTCAAAGAGGCTAACGCTGCTGCATGTCACCTCCCTAGCGGCCTTGACAAGCCGGGAGGGACATGGATATCATAAGCAGATGGTTGAGCCTGCAGTCCCAAAGGCCCTGTCCTCTTCCTCAATCTCATCCCAGCTATTAGTCATATAAATATTTAGAATCCATTTTTCTTCAAAACCAAAACAATTGAACCAAGGGGAAACGATGTTAATAAAAACTGGCTGAAGAAAAAGATAGTAAACTGGAACTGAGTTTGAACAGATCCAAATTGTTTATTTCCTTCCTTCTCATTCTTACAAGGTTTTTTGGGGGGTTTCAACTAATGTAGAAAGATCCCTTTGCAAAATTCCCAAGCAGCTGCACCCACCCAGTTTAACAAAATAAGCTGAACATTTTAGTGTCAGGGGTTTTCAGGATAATTAGATAACATTATTTTTAATTTATAGGGCAAGCTGTACCTTTCTCCCAACTATGCATGAATTCTCATCTCTCTGGTATTAGATAGACCAAAGGTTACCTCAGAATGTCCTGATTAAAAGAGCATAATGTGATTTGTTTCATGTTTGCTTAAATGTAATATGAATGTAGCCATTCTACATTGCAGATTACTGTTACTCATGTATGTGTTTGTTTATTTGGTTACTAAAACTGCCCTTCTGTTTATGGTTTAACATTGACAATCAAACTATGATGGTTTACTTAGCAAGTCTGGTTAAACAGTCACTCCTCGTGTGAAGTGAATATGACACAAGTGATTGTTTAACCAGACTTGCTAAATAAACTATCATGGCTTGATTTCTAGATTGCAGTGTCCCTCCAGGAGGGTCCCCTTAAAGATACCTAGAAGTTCCAGCTGATCCAGAATGCAGCAGTGTGGGTGGTGATAGGCATGCTTTGGTATGCACCTGGAACATTTCTGCTTTGTCAGTTGCTCTGGTTATTGGCATGGTTCTGGATCCAATTCAAGGTGCTGGTTATGATCTATAAAGCTCAACATAGCTTATCTGTCTCCAATGGTATGAGACTGGCTGGTTTGAGATAAAAGAGTTGGCACACTGAGACCCTTCAATTAAACAGTGTCATCTTCTGGGAACCAGGAAATGTGCCTTCTCTGCAGTGAGGTTCCTCCTGCTGTCTGTGTGGCTGCTATTCAGGCTGCTATTCCACATCTGGAAAGCCTTAAATACCTGGCTATTCTTCCAGGCCTTGCTTAGGGTATTGGGGGCTCCTGTCAGATTGTGTGGTTAGCTAGACTCACTGTTGGTTCTTGTTTGTTTTTAAATTTCTTATTTTATGATTGTATTGCGTTTTCTGTACAATACTTTCTGTATTGTACACAGTCCAGAGTAATTTTGGAGTTGTGTGGTTCCTATGTTGTGTTAATTATTTTTATTAAATTAAATATTGTATCTGGATCCCCTCCAATCGGATTTCAGGCCCGGGTACAGCACGGAGACGGCTTTGGTCGCATTGGTTGATGATCTCTGGAAGGCACGGGACAGGGGTTATTCCTCTGTCCTGGTCTTATTAGATCTGTCAGCGGCTTTTGATACTGTTGACCACAGTATTCTGTTGCAGCAGTTGGGGGGGTTGGGAGTGGGAGGCACCGTGCTACGGTGGTTCTCCTTCCTCTCCGGCTGTTCACAATTTGTATTGACAGGGGCAGAGATCGGCCTCAAGGCCCCTAATATGTGGGGTGCCTCAGGGGTCGGTGCTCTGGACCCTGCTGTTCAACATTTATGTGAAGCCGCTGGGTGAGATCATCCGTGGCTTTGGGGTGGATTTCCATCAGTACGCTGACGATACTCAGCTGTACATTTCCACCCCAGACCACCCCAACGAAGCCGTTGAAGTGATGGGCCGGTGCCTGGAGGCCGTGTGGAGCTGGATGGGTCTAAACAGGCTCCAGCTCAACCCGGCTGAAACTGAGTGGCTGTGGTTTCCTGCGCCCAGATACAGCCAGCTTGTTCCATCGCTGGCCGTGGGGGGAGAGATTTTTACCCCCGCAGAGGGGGCTCGCAATCTGGGTGTCCTCCTGGATGCATGGCTGTCATTGGAAGATCAGATCGCAGCTGTCTCCAGGGGAGGCTTTTTTCAGGTCCGTAGGATCTTCCAGTTGCGGCCCTTCCTGGATCGGGGCGTTCTTCGCACAGTCACTTCCATCCTCGTGACCTCTCGCCTAGATTATGCCAATGCTCTCTACATGGGGCTCCCCTTGAAGAGCAT
>JAEANM010006837.1:0-18264 GCA_017656035.1 Myanophis thanlyinensis
TGTCCGTATTGCTTGTGGAAAGAAGCTTTTTCTCATTCTTTCTGTGTTTGCCTTCAGGGAGCGAAAATGCTTTCCTGTATACACAGTCATACACAGTCATACATGATGCAAAATGCAATGAAATATTTATTTTGCCAAATAATGGCACAAAAGGATAAAGCATATTCTGCTTACTAAGTTTGGAAGCAGTTTTGAAAATTTGGATCAACCACATACTGATGGATTTTTGTCCCATTTCACCTCCTCACTAAAGACCCAATAATTTTACTGTCCATTAACTTAGAAAGAATGTATCTGTAGAATATTCCACTTAGTGTTACCTCAAGGCCAATAATAGAAGAATGTTTGTGGAACAAATCTAAATAACATTATGGAAGATATACTTCCTCTTCTGTCTTTTTACACAACTAATCAAATAATGTAATGACTAAGAATTTTTGGATGCAAGTATACCAGGGATATTACAGTACTCTACAAGTGGAAGTTGAATAATTTGTTTGGCAATGGTTAGCAATCTTGTTTATCAGTTGATCTTTTTAATTAGCATTTATTGAGGTTGTGTTAATCATAAAATGTTAAGATTTTACAAAAGTAAGTCTCATACACACTATAAAATAAATCCTATTTGAGCAGGAAATTAAAGGAAAACAGTAGGTACAAAAATCAAATCTGTATTTAAAAAAAACAAACTAAGACATCTTTCAGATATGCAACTTTTTACTAGATTCAGATGATCCAAATGTGAGCCATTGGAAAAAGGCTGAGTACCTTCAAATTGATAAGAAATATAGGGTATATGTTGAATCCTGGAGAAAAACTCCCTGGAACAAAGAATATGCTTAATTCTTGCATATTTCTTTTAATCTGGAATTCCAAAATTACTTCCATTCTAGCTCTATGTCCCTATGCCAAGGTAGAACAGAAAGCTGTTTAGAATCTAGTTGATTCTAAATAGATTGGTTGATGGGGTTGATTCTAGTCAATTTTACTTCTATAAAGAAAAGTTTTGAATTGGGCAGAAAAGTAATTTGCTGTGTAGAAACACCATTCGATTCTTGTAGGCCAAACAAATAACTAAATCCAGACTTCCAAATTGTTTAAGCCTGATTTTTACTGGTAGGCTACAGTGAAGTACAGGGGAGATGCCAGAAACATGTGCCTCATTTTGTTCTATTGGCCTATTATGTTAAATTCTGGAATGGACTGCTTTTGCAGAAGCACCAAACACAATATTAAATGAGTCTTTATCTCTCTTTCTTTTGCTTTGCTACTCCAGAGGCAAATGGGAGCCCCAGGTGGAGGATCCCCTGAGTTGAATGCCCACATGCTGTCTGAACAGCTGAGAGAAAGGGAAGAGAAAATCCTGGCCCTGGAGGCTGATATGACCAAATGGGAGCAAAAGTACCTGGAGGAGTGTACTATGCGACAGTTTGCTATGGATGCTGCTGCCACAGCTGCTGCACAGCGGGACACCACCATTATCAATCACTCCCCACGCCATTCTCCCAACAGCAGCTTTGATGAAGACCTTTTGCTTGCAAACCACAAGCATCAGGAGATGGAAAACAGGTTTGTCTTGTTAGAGAAAACTTCTCTTTCGGCTTAGCCCAGCAGAAAGAAAGACGATTATCCTTATTAACCCTGCACTGTTTTTTAAAAAATGGCTTCCTTACCAGACAACATTCAAAGCATGCCAAAGAGAACAGATTAACAGCAGCTTCTTTTCTGCAAAATGTAACAAGAGGGTACATGTTATGGGATGCTTAAAAAGAAGGCTTTGTTCAGCTGCTAGACTTTAACATTCTGATAGATGGTGCGTTCCTACAAATTGTAAAGTATGCTAGTGGTTTCCTTCCTTATTGTTCATTTTCTTTCCCAGGTTAAAAGAACTTCATGCCCAAATCCTTGAAAAGGATGCTGTCATCAAGGTCTTGCAACAGCGCTCTCGGAAGGATCCCAACAAGGCTCATCAAGGCTCCCTACGACCTGCAAAATCAGTGCCATCAGTGTTTGCAGCTTCTGGCATGCAATGTTGGCCAGGAAATTCTGTCAGTGAAGGTGATTACCAGAGCAATCCAAATAACAAAGGTAGGATTCTATGGTTACATGTACTTAGATTGTGCCTTCTTGTCCTTTGGTTTAATTTTTACCTTTGAGGCAACGTGGTGGTTTTATATTTACAGTATTCACTTTTTCCCCCATTCCCATATCCTTACACTTTTACCAAGTGATTTAGGCTCACTTCAAATTTTCCAAATCTGTGGTTGACAAGATCATGGAAATGAAGCTGTGTGAGATAATAAAAAATGTAACATACTTTCAGATCAACAGAATTAGTGCAAACTATGATTTTCAGACCTGGTATAAAACAGTATAATGAAGACAAATTGGTTTTAGGAAGGTTCCTTGCAAGAATATTCCAAATGTCACATTCCAAGCCTCCCAGATTGTGATGTGGAAGATCAGGAATGCAAGTTAATTCTCTGAGACCATTGACCACTAATTAGCAGAATGAATTAGTTATCTACAATTCTTCGCCTTCTCTTGATCATTAAGAAGCCTACTGTGGAATTTCCATCCACATAGCCTACAGTGAGAGGCTGAATAAATATGTATATTAGCAGGACATCTTTTTAATTATTTCCTTGTAGATGTTCATGCTGGGAATGAATAGTAGAAATATAAAAGAATGCAATTTTCCTTTTGGTAATTAAAGGCTATCCATAAATATTACTGATTACTTGATGGCTGGGTTCCTACATTATACGTAACCTGAAATGGTTTGTATGGATGTGACTTGCCTGGTTTATGACAAGATTATCAGTTATTCTGTCCAGAAAATAGGAAAACCATAGTTAGCAATATGTGAACCCTTAATAATATTAGCCTCAGTGGCACAGTGATTAGCATGGAGTACCGCAGGCTACTTCTGCTGCCTGCTGCCTGCCTGCAATTTGACAGTTCAAATCCCAACATGCTCAAGGTTGACTCAGCCTTCCATCCTTCCGAGGTGGGTAAAATGAGGACCCAAATTGTTGGGGGCAATATGCTGACTCTGTAAACTGCCTAGAGAGGGTTGTAAAGCACTATAAAGCGGTATATAAGTCTTAAGTGCTATTGCTATTAATTTGATTATACTGATCTAAATTATTATTATTTGGTTCTTCAGCTCTCAAGGCCTCAGCAGAAGCAACTGTTCCATCAAGTTGTATCCCCTTCCACACCAAACATGGCAGCAAAGATGGAAGTACACAGACTGAAGGTCTTCCCACGAACACTCCATGTGACGAGCCCAAGTTCCATGTTGAAAAAACCAGTGGTTCAGCAAGTTCCCTAGGTAAGGACTGCTTGATGAGTGAAGAGCCACAGAGCCTGACCTTCTCTTTTAGACTTCCTAGTAGCTATATTCACAGTATACCCAGTGACCTGCCTTCTCTGCCAGAGATGCCTGTCAGGGTTCGCATAACTAAGAGGTGAACACAGTGCTGCTGCTGCAGGCCAAATACCAGGACCAAGATTCTTCCCATAGTGACTAATCATGAGTTTCATGCAATGCAGTATAGGCTTATCCTGGAGGAGTAGGTGGGGCTGGTGCAGGAAGAGCAAGAGACAGACATTAAATAATGATTTTTGTGGATGTTTGAATTCTCTGTATTCACTGTCATATTTTCTTCAATAGTAAATTCCAAAAATCTCCATTTACCCACTGTTTAAAACAGGTGGGAAGTAATATTATTCAAGTAGAGCTGGCTTTTTCTTTTCTGAAACACAAGTGTAGCCTCCATGGCCTACAAAAGGCCTAATGGGTCATGTGAAGGCATCTAGGAAAGAGGCAGAAAATCTTCAATAGTTTGGGGATTATTAGGAGAATAAGAACAAAAAAAAAGGTATATAGAGCTTTGCAGGTTTTAAGCACTCGTTTTGAAACTTGTTTTTTGTTAAAAATAAATAAATCAAGTAACATTGCCATGAATTCACAATTTTGTCACCTTATTTCAATGGTGTGATTAAAAAAATGGAGCCAAAAGGAAAAATGAGAGAACTTTCAGGTTGGCTCAAGGCAAGTGGTACAGTCAAAGTAATTGCTGATAGTGATTACCAGGGCCTGGTAATCAAAGCCATGATCCTAAAAGGAATTTCTTATATATTATGTTCAGAATTTATACAAAGAACTAGATTTGGTCAGTCTTCTCCAACCCATGTCCCTAATAAATAATATAGTCTTGGAAATTGGTTTGTTTCCTGCATATTTTATCAGTGATCAAGAGCCACAGGAGTTTTTAATCAGGTTTCAATGCCTCTCCCATATGTCTGCTTTATGCACTATGTTAGGCAGAACACTTAACATTTTTGCTTTTATTTTTTTATTAAAAACATTTATCTTGCTGCCCATCTTTCAACCAATTCAGGTTTTGATTAGTGTAGCATCTGAACTCCAACATTGATTTGCAGGTCATAAATTGTGCCTTAGGATGTATGACTCTGGTATTCATCGTTAAGCAACATAAATTAATGCAGTTTACAACTTCAGCCATTGGGATTGTTACAGCTACAACATCTACTTTTCGAATCTTGTCTGTAAGACTGATAGAAGTTTAGCTTGTGGCATCACAATGAAAAGTTTTTCTATGACAGACACAAGGGTTACAAGTGGTTTGTCTGGCCCCTAAGCCAAATATAGCTTGTAGCTTTGTATTTCCTCCAAACATCTGTAGTAACATAGCCTGTTTTTCTTTGCAGAGATGTTGCCAGCTGTTAAAATTCTTGACCTATCAGACATGGTGGAGATTCTCATCTGAGGAGCAGGAGCTCCTCTATGGACCAGACCTAGGTGCTTTTTTCTGTCTTAGTGGATTTCTGCCTTCTCGGGAGACAATAGCGGACCAAGCACACAAAGCCTGAGCAGCCCTTCACCAATTAGGATGCTCTGTGGAAAGCAACACTAAAGACTTTACAAGTAGAGCTGGAAGAGATCAGCAACAGATAGTTGATTTGAGGATGAGTATCTCCAACTGTGGGAGATACCAGAGTTTGGATAGTGCTTCCTAGGAAAATGGTTCTGCAGTACGCTGAACAACTACTGGGGCACTATGAGTTGAAGTTAATGCTTGCATCAAGGCAGCTGTTCCACTGTTTCCTCTGCTGCTGGTTTTTCCCAAAAAGTGGGAATACAAACTAGGAAGTCAAGTGGGATTTTTATGCTGCCTGGGTAAGACCCTAGAGGTGGTGGCATGTTGAAGTCTGGCACTGGAAGAGGTGATATACGTAATACACAAGGTTTCTGGCAGATGCCCAGAACCGAAGCATAAGTGTTCCTAAGCAAAAGTGTCTGGTGCTGGTGTGGCTAGAATCAATTTGCCATACTCTTCCCCACTCCACCCCAAACTCTGTCCACTGTTCATTCAGAAGCAAAGGAACTGCTGCAAATATTGGCAAGTCCAAGCGATCATCTGGAAAATAACAGATGACCTATCGTAGATCTTGAGGGGAAAGGCGATCACAAAAATGATGCCTCTCTTTTGTAAATATATCCTATAAGCCACAGTCCCTCTTTTGGGGCTCTTTATGTTCTGTTCTAATATTTGCAGTGGATCTGCTTCATATCACAGAACTATTTCCCCCCTTCTTTTTGTTGTCAGATTTCTTCAGTGTTTACTTTTTTCCCTTTTTCTTCCATTTCATATCCTGTTTGTGGAGAGTTAAATATCTGCCTTCACAGTCCTTCAGATTCCCTTTCCTTTGAAGCTATTTCCCATGATGCTTTAGACTGGAATTTCCCTACTGTTTGTTTGAGCGGCCTCCAGGAACCAGTTGTTTCTGTCTTGCCATTGTCAAATTATCCTCATCTAAGCTGGATACATCTCTGTGGTGTAGATCAGCACAGCTGTATGGGAGATGAAGGGCTTTGATGGAGAATTCCATCTGGGTCTAAAGCAAGATTACAACAGGATCTCTTATTCATAAGAATGGATGTTATTCTGTTTGTTAAAAAAATGGAAAAGTGAGTGAAACTGCATTGAGAGAGGAGGCAAAGTATGAATGCAGAAGTTTGGGTTAAATTGGTGTTGTTTTGAAGTGGCTGACAGTGATAATTTTATAATTAATTAAAGGGCATTTGTGGGAATGATGTGTGTTTGAACATAGGGGTGCACAACAACATTGTGTCCCAAATTTGTGTTTTTCAAAAGAATCTGGAGAAAGTATCTCTTAAAGGCGCATCCTTTTTTTTTTTCCTTTGGAACCACTCCAGAATCTGTATTCAGATTTCTTTGCTCTCTCCTGCCTACTGACAGCTGGTTTCTGACAGTAGCCAACTCTTGAGATGAGTGCATTACTTTACTCCAAAACTTTTGTTTGATTTCGCAATCACACACTTTCATCCCCACCTCTGCTTCCTAGTTAAACATATGCATTTGCTGGACAACTGCATTGAAAAATAGAAAAAAAAATCCCTCCATAAATGTGTAAAAAATGGTGTGTGGCTATTGTGTGTTGTTTACAAAGTGAAAAACAGCAAACAAAAACTTATGAGAGAAGCACAGCTTAATATATTTCATATTAATATTTGGTATTACTTTTAAAATATTTTTGTGCTGTGAACTTTTTTTTTCTGCCAAGACAGTGAGGGGTTTTTTGTTGTGTTTTTGGTGCATTTTAAGTTATCTTAAGTATTTAAATGTAAACCTGACTGTTTCTTATGCCGCCCTATACCGAGATTGCTGTAGCATTCCACTTGGTATAACAATATTTTAATAAAAATATTGTTTTAATAAAACTGTGATTATGTTTTACTATGCGATGCACGTTTGTGACTGAAGGATGCCAAGGATGCTAAAGCACCCAAAAGCAATTGGAGTGGGTCTGTCTTGAAACTATCCATGTTGGAACACTTGAACATACAGGTTTAATAAATTGTTGTGATTATTGCCTCCAAAGTACAACCCTTTCCCATCTGATATTTGCTCTTGATGCTTACACTGGAAAACTAATACAGGCAGCCCTCACTTAACAATGTCACATAACTACCATTCAAATCTGCAATGTACTGAAAGTTTACGATCCATCCTCAAAAGCAGTACAAGTAAGTTACAACTGCTGCATACAAACACCTTCTGTAGTCAAAATGATTTCATTTCAGGCAAGTGGCTCACCAATTGCAGTGTACCCCAGTCAGGACCATAATTTGCAACTTTTTGGCTTTTTTTGTTTTGTTTTCCAGCAGAAACCTCCCATTGGATATCCTGGATTTGACCGCATGGTTTGCTGAATCACCATGATAACCTAGCGGCCATTGTAAAAAGAGTCATAAAATCAAATTAGGTCACATGTGGCCCATTTAGTGACCTCAACAACTTACAAAGTTCTGCACATCTTCTCCTTGGTATTAATAAATCGTGCAAGTTGCACATTTGCACACTTTGTACTTGAAATTCCTACTGCATCATTGGAAAACACTGAAATACTAGAGAGGATCCTAGGGTTGAATTCTGGGTGGCCTTATGCAGACATGGTGCAACTATTTGACACTCTAGATCTAGAACCATGTGGGCGAACCTATGCCACATGTGCCGGAAGTGGCAAGTGGAGCCATTTCTCTGTGCAGGCGAGCTGTCACCTGTTGCTCTTCTAGGTCCTGGGAAATGCATGCCGGCCAGCTGGTTTTCACATACGTGGGAGCACCGGAAACTGGAAGATCAGCCACTCAGCACACATGCGCACATTAGGAAGCTGAGCTTCTGGTTTTGGATGTGTGCATGCACACCTGCCAGCTTGTCTTAACACGTGCATGTGTGCCAGAAACCAGAAGACCATGTGGCCGGTGCGCATGCATGTGCCGTAAACCAGAAGTTCAGCTTCCCAGCAGGTGCAGACACACCAGGTGGCTGCTCTTCCGGTTTCCAGTACTCTGGTGCGTGCTATAAGTGCGTGCATACATGTGGCACACACATGCTTCTGTTTCAGAACGTGGTGCCGAAAAGGTTTGCCACCTGTGCTCTAGAACTTCAGTCAGCCCAATGTCACTAATGCCATCTTAGACATCCAAAAGCTATGTGAAAATTTTAAAATGATAGTTCTGGATTATTTCTTGTTGCCACTGCCTACCCATCTTATGTGAATCTTACCATGGTAGGGATGTGAGCCATAAGATCCCTTTATTCCAAGTCTTAATGTAATCATGAGTCCTGATCAATCTTGAGTTTATTTTAGGAAATGTAATGAGAACAATTAACTCAAACACCATAAATATACATTTTACTTACATCTGAGATAGAAAGATCACTTTTTCATTTTAAAGATCAGTGAAACACTATGATCATATCGGTTATACAATTTTAGTTTTCAAACAGCACTAGAAAAATACCTGTTATTCATTAGCACAGCTTGTGCTGCCTAAAAATACATTGGTGCTTCGTGAGCCCTTTTGAATGTTCAATATTTCCACCTAAATATGACTTTAACATGTGATACATATTTTACATCATTTTCCCTCATAAGTGAACAAGAATGTTTTTACTCATTTAGTAAGGTTCTATTATATGTTTTCAGACTTTGTCTGGATTATGCTTTAGATCATATTTGTACAGAAATATTGAAAATTCAAATGGGTCCACAAACCTTTAAGAACCACTGTAAATGAGCAGCTGGACAAGATAACCAGTATAGTACAAGTTTTAATTGAGTGACACAAAAAATTAAAAAGGGGCATAGAAAATATTGGGGATGCAGCACCCCAAATTATTTGTCTTCCAGATGTGTTGAACATCAGTTGTCATTATCAGCTTATGTTGGGACAGACTGATATCCAAAATGGGCATTTCCTTCATAACCCTTACTTATGCTTTCATCATCCTGTGCCATTTGATGTGTGATGATGTATACAGCCTTGCTTTGTTCCAGGAAAAGCTTTTAAGAGAGCATCTCAAAGAATGAGTGTTTGGAGCAACACCCATTCTTTTTTTCTAGGTTAAAAAGAAAAGGTAAATTATAAAGGTATGCACATTAATGGATTACTGCAAACAAAACAAAATGCAGTTTTAATTCTCTCCAGCAGAGAGAAAAACAATAGAACTTTATATAGTGCATTAATGAAAGAATTGATCTGCTATAATATCTTGCGACAAAGGCCACAATCTGGGTAGTTTGGAGAAAGTATAGAAAAGCTCATTGATGACAACTCTGTTGTCATCATAATGGATTAAATATTCAGCAGCAAAATGGGTTCTGGAATCAAAATTAAGCAAAAGGGTAAGCTGCTTGGATTGTCTTGAGTTATCTAAGGGTAATTGGAACCTGGTCATGAGGATGTTTTTCATCTGATCCAACAGGATGATTCTACCTCTTCCTCTTCTTCCTTTTTCTTCTTATGTCCTAAATGAGGAAATAAGAACGGCTGTAGTTATTAAACACTCCACTACTAGAGAAAGTATTAGAAAAAGAACTGTCACAACTTTTATTAAAGAGGATGAAAATCATGCCAAAAGGGGATGCGACAATCATGCGACAGAATTAATTTCGGACTCATTGTAAAAAAAAAAAAAAAAAAGCCTGAATGAATAAAAGAACTCTGCCCTTGAACAGTATATGTGGGGAACATACAGTCTTTAAAATATTTTCATTGTTTCATTTTTATTCATTTGTACAGAAAATATGTAAAAAAATATAATCATGTCCCAAAGTGGGATATATATTATATGTTAGTATTAATATTTGAAAATTGGATTAATTGAAGATGCTGTCACAGTTGTTTATGACCGTAATATAATTGATAAGTTTAACATTTTAATACTATGATTTCAAATTTCTGGCATAAAAAAAGACATTATAGTTCCTCCTCTCACTCCAAACTCTGAAAAATCTTGGAAGAAAAGAAACACTTAACATATTATATGGTATTAGTCAGCATGAGAGTTTACATACTATATGAGTGATACCTTTCCGTAATATGCTTTTACATGATTTCCTTTTTAAACATTCACAATGTTACTCTGTGTCTGTGCATGTTTCAGGAATGAGGTGGGGTGGGAAGATATTTGAAGAAAAGAAGTATGCTGTTTATAAATACCAGGAGCAAGGCTGATGAAGCAATGCTTCCAATCATATAGCAATATATAAGTAACTTAGACGTATACAGCGCTTCACAGTGCTTTACAGTTTAAAGAGCCAGCACATTGCCTCCAACAATCTGGGTCCTCATATAGGTTAACCTCATATAGGTTAAAAATATATTAAAGTTCCTGTTAAATGAGGTCACTCCTTAATTAAAAAATTTTTTTTCATGCACTGTATCTTACTGACATGCCTTGAGTTTATTTTTGATTTATTTACACAACAGCACCATTCATAGATCACTTAAATAGGGACACCTATCAAGCTCAAATGTGCATTGTGGAATCACACGTGAAAACTTTTAAAACATTTATTCTCACTTATATTTCAAAGTACGATTAAGACTTTCACACCTTGACAGCTTCTGGGAATTGTATTTATGAGTACAGGTAGTCCTCAATTTTCGACCAGAATTGAGCCCAAAATTTCTGTTGTTAAGTGAGACATTTGTTAAATGAGTTTTGGTCCATTTTATGATCTTCCTTGCCACAGTTAAGTGAATCACTGCAGTTGATAAGTTAATAACCTGGCTGTAAGTGAATCTGGCGTCTCCATTGACTTTGCGAGAAGGTCACAAAAGGGGATCAGATGACGTTGGGACACGGCAATGGTCATGTATGAAAAATGGTCATAAGTCACATTTTTCAGTGTTGTAAGTTTGAATGGTCACTAAATGAACTGTTGTAAATCGAGACTACCTGTACAAGTCTGATGAATAAAGAGTAAATTAGTGGGAGAAAAAAGAATGCATGACACTAACCTATTGGTTATTGTCACACAAGTTTCTCTTCCATTTTTTAAAGACAATTGCAATTTATCTTTTATCTAGAACCAAACAAATTATATTTAGTTTTTTAAAACCTTCAGGTAGGCCCCTGCTGTTGCTTCTTAGAAGAGTTATAGCCCAAGACATAAAGGATATTCAAACTGGGAAGAAAACTATACTGAATTAACCACAGTTCTTATTTCAGATGTCATCATAAACTATTGCTTCAGTTTCCTCCATACTACTATAGAGGAGGAAAAGAAAGGAATAGCAGATTTGTGATTGGGAACTATGCCTTTAATTATCAGGGAGAACAGCTTTTTCAGAGCTGACACTTGCTCTTTGACGGCATGCTAATGGGTTTGCACCAAAAATAATGAGTGGACCCCTGACAAACCTTACAAATTCATTTACATTGGAACAGAATTAAAATAATGAATATACTTCATCATATTATCTTCTAATCCAGGGGTGTCAAACTTGCGGCATCACATTGTTGTCACGTAACATATTTCAACTCCCCCCCCCTTTTGCTTAAAATGGGGGTGGGCATGGCCAGCACATGACACATCCGGGCCACAGGCTGCGAGTTTGACACCCCTGTTCTAATCCTTTATTTAATCATTTTACTCTTCTTTCCATTAAATTACAATTCAGTAACAACTTTTGGCGGTATTACAAAACTATATTTCAGGGATCTAATGAAAAGATCACTTCTGATTTAGTGCTCTGCCCAAACTAAACAAATTATTAAGATGAACCAGTGCAATTTTTTACACTAGTTTGGTATAATGATTAAGGCACCAAGCTGGAAACTGGGAGACCGCCAGTTCTGATTCCACCTGAGAGCCAGTTACTTTCTCTCAGCTCTAGGAAGTCTTCAATAGTAGTCTCCAGGAATCAATAACAACTCAAAGCCACACATACACACAAAAAGTCCAATTTTTAAAAATAGAAAAGAAAAATAAACAACAATATGCTTCTGATTATAGAGGGCATTTAATGTATCATTGCAATACAGACCAGAATAAGAGTTCATTGTAATGCAAGAATAACTAAAGAGTGCTCAAAGTTAAAATAGTACAAAAAAATGTTGAAAGGCATTAGCATCTCCTAGCTTTTATGGTCTTTGCCTGAATGTGAATCAGGCAATGTTTCCTGCAGAGACTCTAATAAAATAGAGAGCTTCACAATCTAATGGCATTCACAAGTGCTCAGTGCACTTCTATTAAGTCTATAAATTTAGGATCATGCAAGAGCACTTGGACAGCTTCAGGCTGGGAAAAACTATTAGATGTTCATATGATAGCACAGCCTGTCTGTCCCTTACCCCAAATTCTACTTTCCCAGTATTATTTTTCAACAGACGTTTAACTCCTCTAGTTATTGTGCTTGCTCAGACCTGTGTGTTGCTTTGGGATTTTGCTTCCTTAGGGCTTTTTTTTTTTTTTAATGATACTTGCATCTGGAGACTTCATGTTTCACATAAATATTTTCTCTTTATTTCTTAGTAGCCACTCCCTTACCTGACTCTGGGAAGCATCAGATTGCATTTCTCTTGTTCCCTGAATGTAGGGATCCTTTGCCTTGTGGTTAAAGATTAAATATAAAGTGGTCTAATGTGACTACTGGGGAAACCAAATCTGACACTATCATAACAAAGAACAAAAGGTGCACAAGGCTGGAATGTTATAAGATGTATGGGAACATTCAGTGATTGTGCTAGGAAAAAAAGATAGAATAAATTAGGTAGAAAAATCTATGTGGCTAATAAGAGTCAACATCAACTTGAGCAATATGCCATTAAACAGTCAGATTATTAGAATTACACTACTGGAATTAATATTCCTCCCATGTCCTAATCGTCTTATTGGGCAAGAGTCTTAATGACTTTATGGACAATCCCAGCATACCACTGGACTTTTCCTAACCAGATTATCTGTGCATTTTCTAAGTAATGAATCCTCAGATTATGTCATCATTGTCAATGTATCGACTGACCGCAAGCTTTCATGAGCTGTCTTACATGACATAGCATTAACCAGTTTCAAGATTTCTGAGATAGAATTGCCAAGTGTACTAAGGACATTGGTCTTATTGCTGTATTGGTTCTGTTGTGTCTTTTTCAGTTCTCTTCAACACAAGGCTACTTCCCCAATTTTCAGCTCTCCAGATATCACTCAGCCAGATGGGAATTTTTGAATGCAGCTAGTCTAACACATCTGGAGGATACTAAATGAAGACGATAGGCTTTACAGGTAAGAGGAGAATCACTTTCTCTTCCACGTTTCTTGGACTTCACCTCATGCTGAGTTAGTCATTATTTTTGATATCATAGATGAAATAATAATGTAACAGGTTCACCTAATCCTACTTTGTCAGTCTTGTCATAGGTTCTATCTTGTAGTTTTACATAATAATGTATTCATTGTTAATAACAGCTACAATGCTAAATGTTTGTTCTATAAAAAAATACAAAAGCTGCAGAGCAGCAAGTAAACCTTTTTAGCAATCAGCATATCTAAATAGTAGGATAGAAAACCATTAATGCCACATTTGCTGAAATACGATTTCATTATCTTCTTTTATTATGTCAGATTGTCTTGGAAAATGAAATACTGAACAGACAAAATTGATTTTTTTTATTTTGCACTTCTCCATAGTATGCATTACCATGGTTGATTGACTATATCACGATTAGTCCACAAAAATTATTAAACCAAAAAGACACAGTCCAGACTGTAACTGAGCACAATATAGGAATTAAAATTACCAGAACGTGAAACAAGATAGACCAATGTTTAAAAATGTAATTTCATATGTTTATATTTGATATGCTTTACATTCTTTTTTCTTTTCTGTTTTGATTAATACTTAATCACTCATAACAATTAATCATTTTAATGAATAAACAAACCTAAAAATTGAAAACTAAAAACAGAATTAAAAAAAGAAAATTGAGAAATTTAAGAGGATGATGATATCCATCCAGACATGATGATGATGATGATATCCATCAGACATGTCTGACTCTTGGTGATTCTATGGGCTAGATCTGTCCACATCTTCTGATCTTGCACTATTTGTTTGAGTTTTCTATGCTATGACTAGTGTCTGCTTTAAGAGTATACATACATGTCTCCATATATCTTTATATTTGTATTCACAGAAGCATGTATCTAGGGTACAGATGTGATCTGGAAGAAAATGTATAACTATTTACAACATCCATATTCATCATTTTTTTAAAATAAAGCTTACAATTTTAAAAAGATTGATTGGGAAAAATAATATAATTGAAGTTAATGTAACTTGTTAACTTAGTTAACTAAGAATTAATGACTAGCTAACAATGCAGCTATTTTTTTACTGTTGCTTTTCAAAGCACTCTATTTGTGAGGTAGGGTTTTTTTGGTCAAAACAATGTCCTATAATTTTAAATAACACAGATCAAAGAAAGATTTGCTTAAAGTCAGAAGGCTGCCTTTAATTCTGGTATAAACGACCATGCCATGCTGGTTACTCTCTATACTTCCTAAAATATAATTAGTAAATAATTATAATGTAAAGAGAAATGTTAAAAAAAAGAAGTCATGTATATATGCTAACATAGCAGCAGCTATCACAAACACTATGGCAGTCCTGATAAGGGATGTGAGGCAACAGGCACGTAGAAACAACTGTGAATTCTGCCAGGCTTTGATCTCCCTTTGTCTGATTGCTCCATCCACTTTGACCAATCAGGGCTCTTGTTACTTTTTTGAGTTGTGTCCAAAAGGCCTAGGTTCTACCTGGGTGCTTTAGAGCAAATATAGTGAATCTAATAGGGGAAGGATTTGTGTGCACATGGCAACTCTAAAGGAGGGTGAGGCAGATTCCACCAAGCTGGCAGAGATGGGGATCATTGGTGCCCTGAGCAAAGCATACATATTTCACAGTCACATTCCATTGCTGGGAAGGGTATGCTTCCAAAATGTCCTGTCAAGGTCCATTAACATTTTCTGCTTTGCCACAGCAGCTTGTTTCCTGTAGCCACTGACCTTGGTGGTTAATCTGTAACTATTAACAACGTGTTTTGCCCCAGTGTGTGATTAACCTGAAGAATTTGAGTAAGAAGCCAACACAACAAGGTTATTACAGAGAGGAAAGCAATGCTTAAATAAACCTTCTGTGCTTTTCTCCTCTGACATAAACAGAGATCTGAACCATAGCCTTATTTGTAGTAATAAAAATAGTGGATAAACTATTTTAAGACCTGAGCAAAGTAGAGTTGATATATTTTTCTTTTTCCCAAGTGAACACAGGTTGATCCCCCAAAATCCCTAGAGTAATCAGATTCCTCCAAGCAAATGAGCACCATAAATAATTACAAGCAAAACATTTACTGATGGAAGAGGTCAGATTATTCAGCCTTTTCTAACCTGGTACATTCCAGGTAAGTAGATCACAGATCACAAATACCACCATGCACAGTCTGTACACTCCAGTGTGATGTGATCTGTAGTTCAGCAGGCTGAGAAGCAACTTCTTTGATTTCCACAAGTCATAAAGTGCATAACTGAGGGTTTCTTTTAATGGCAATTTTGTTTACTTGCCCTAAATTGACAAATGGGTTCAACTTTCACATTCATACCAACTCCCACAAGACACTTTCAAATCCATCCCTGAGGATCTCTTGGGACTGTGCCTCCCATATTGCTTCAAACTGTAAGTTCTACTCTCCACTAGGAAACGGAGTGTTCTTAAACAGAAGCAGTGCTCTTGCATCATCTCTAAAGAGAAGACCCAGACTAATTTTCCAGCATTTCTTTTATTATATCTTAACACTGCACCCATTCAGAAAAGAAAATAATAGTGAAAACCTTCTTTCCCTGTCCCATCCTCTCCTATAAGTACACATACACATTTATGTTCTCGTATGGTAGTTTCACATATAGATATTAAGACCATGGTTAACAAAGCACAATGGCTATGTTCCTTTAACACGTAAAGCCAAACTATATCAATACCCACATCAAACATATTAAGGTTTAATGCAGTGGTCTGATTTGGTCCTAGTTTAGCCACTATTTATAAATTAAAGATTAAGATGTTCTGCAGTCTTAGTATTATTTGTTTTCATTAAAATTTGTCTGATTCTTGCCATTGCAGATTGTAAATTACAATTTATAGCCTACGGTGTTGTATAAACCTGAAGAACTGTGTCATACTTGATAAAGTTATGCAGTTGCATATGGACACTTAAACCAACTCTTATTCAAATTAAAATATCCAGAAACTAGTTTCCCAGGCTCTGTTTGAACATATCAACATATAACAAAAGAAGCCCCTCACCATCTTTGATGCCTCATTTTACTGTTGAGCCAATCCTAAATTTAGAAAGTTTTTGTTAACATTCAACTGGAATCTGTAAATAAGACTTCTCTATGTTTCCATGTGGGATGGTAGCTAAGATACCTGACTCCCTTCTGTATGACTCCCCTTTAAATACTTAGAAAGTGTTATCATATTTGTTTTTCAGTCACCTTTTACTAAGGTTAGATATGCCCAATTCCCTTCAAGACTTGGTTTCCCTTTTTTTGATCTTCTTCTATCATTCTGTGTTCCTGTTTTACTGTCTTTGAATCTTTCTTACTGTTTCTGAATCTGTGACTTCTAGAACTAGATTTATCAGTTAAAATGGGATTTTTCCAGTGTAGAATATGGATGAACTTTTCCCATGATTGAAAACAATACTTCCATTGGTACAGACAGCGTATGGCAGTATTTTTAGCAGTCACATTACATGGCTGACAAATATTCAATTTGTGATTGACTAGCATTCCAACATCTTTTTCAGGCACTCTTATCAAGCCAGGTTTTTCAGAATTGTGAAGTAAAAAGAACATATCTCTGTTAAATTTTGATTAAAGATAAAGGTTCCCTTGCACATATGTGCTAGTTATTCCTGACTCTAGGGGGCAGTGCTCATCTCTATTTCTAAGCTGAACAGCCAGTGCTGATGACAATCCCATGGTCATGTGACCAGCATGACTAAACACCAAAGGTGTACAAAGCACTATTACCTTCCCACCAAGGTGGTCCCTATTTTTATACTTGTATTTTTTACATACTTTTGAACTACTAAATTGACATAAGCTGGGGCAAGTAACAAGAGTTCACTCCATTACGCGATGCTAGGGATTCGAACTGCCAAACTGCCAACCTATCTGATAGAAAAGCTCAGTATCTTTGATTAGTTAGGCCTATTTATATCAATTCAAACCTTTATTGTCAATGCACAACATGTATATATATATATATATCACATTTCTTTTCTTTATATCTGATATTTCTTCTACTCCTTCAACTAACACATTAATTGAAAATATTGGTGAAGACCATTCCCCAACTGCCTGTAGTAGCACCACAGCAAATGCTTTACTCCTGCTTGACTATGGACAAGGACTCTGAATTGATGTTCAAGTCCACTGTGGATCCATTTAATGGACATTAGGAATCTGCAGCAAATATAAAAGCAAATAAGATAGAGAAAGCACACAGACCTCATGTCTGGAATCCTTCCAACCTCTTAACAGTAGTTCCATTCTAGACCATGAGAGCAGAAAAGAGACAGACTTAAGAATGAAACATTCAGCAGCAATCCAAGTTCCAGGCCAATTTTGTAGTTCCTGTTCCTGCACTTCATGAGAATGGCATATATTATGCTTCAGTAGTCCCATAATCTCTTGAGGAAATTGTCCATTCAAAAATGAAATAAAGTCAATCTTAGAGGAATTTTTGTCAACTATGGCTGACTTGTATTAATTATTCAATTATTTTCAAAGTGATCAATAGTTTATTACTTTAGAACATTGTTGCTTTGCTGGCTGGGCAATACTGGAAGTTGAAGTCCAAACATCTTAAAGTTGCCAAGGTTGAGAAACACTGCTTTAGAATCTTCTCTAGAATCTTTCCAAATGCCAACGTCCACCTAGCTTATCTATATATTTCTGAATTATCCTTTCTCCTTGTTTTATGGATTTCACTTCCTTCAGTTCAACTGTTTTGCAGAATATAAAGACTGAGCGAGACCATTAGCAAATTCCTGGACCTGCATATTTGGACTCATTCAAGGTTGCTAAATCAAAGTTTCTCAATCTCAGCAACTTTAAGATGTGTGGACCTCAATGCCTCAAAACACTGCAATAGATATTCTATGACGATATTTGGTGCCTCAGGGGTCGGTCCTCTCCCCCCTGCTGTTTAATATCTATATGAAGCCGCTGGGTGAGATCATCCGTGGTTTTGGGGTGAGTTCCCATCAGTATGCCGATGACACCCAGCTGCTTATTTCCACCCCAAACCACCCCAATGAGGCTGTTGAAGTGATGGGCCGGTGCCTGGAGGCC